>OVAO01000680.1:0-19070 GCA_900406285.1 Biscutella auriculata | reverse complement strand
CACGTTTCTTTCTAAGGTCAACACAAATTTCTGCATTGATTGTCTTTTGTATGCTTGCTAACTCTCTATTGTCGCAGGTCTATCTCTCCCAGGGAAGAACGCTATGATCGGGGGAGGTCATACTCGCGCTCACCAGCCTTTAATGGCTCAAGGGGTCGCAGTGTAAGTCCAGCCGGAGGTAAGAGCCGCAGCATAAGCCGCAGCCCTAGAAGAAGCATAAGCCGCAGCCTGAGCCCAAGGAGAAGCAGGAGCTTATCTGTCGCAGCCAGAAGCCGCAGCCCGAGAAGAAGCAGGAGCCAAAGCTCGCATGGGGAGCAGTATGAAGACCGTTCACCAAGCCAGTGATTGATGCTTCACTGTTTTGATAGTATGTTCTAGGGAGATTGTTTGCGTCTTCTTCTATATCCTGATAAGTTTGTTGTTTTTATCCATGGAGGTACTTTGAGAACCATGTTGACGTGTGTTACTGTATGCTTTTTAAGATTTTTTCTGAAGTTATTATGAAAGTAGCAACACTCATAAATAATTGTTTTCTAATGTAGAAAGCTTTTATATTTTATATGAAGATTCAAAGAAATTATTTTCTCAAAGATCTTACTGATGATGGGTAATTAGATTTCTTTGAGGACTCGAGAACTCCGCCGAAACCAAAGACTGTGGAGCTTTGTAGTCCGCGAAATCTACCTACCACTATTGACAAGTTTTAAAAATAGCAAAGGCGATCATCTTACAGAGAGAAAAAACCAAAGAGAGAGAAAGAGGAAGAGAGAAGTGAGATGTGGAAGAATATAGAAGCATTGAGCTGTGACGATTATGTAAAAGCTGAATTGAATTTGAAAGACGCCAAGGGATTTGACAAAGTGGTGAGAGATGTGCTTTCGAGGTCCAAAGTGACTGACCCAAGAGATCAATGGAAGGCTTTGGTGGGTGAGAGTGTGCTTAAGCCATGGCACCCGCATCCTCTGCATCAGCTTCTCTATTACTCTGTTTATTTGAATTGGGACTCCTCTATTCATGGCCCTCCTCTCTACTGGTTCCCTTCTTCGTACGTCTCTCTCTCATGAACAAATTCAAAACTCTTAGTTTTTTCTATAAGATTCACCCGAGTGTCNTGTTTATTTGAATTGGGACTCCTCTATTCATGGCCCTCCTCTCTACTGGTTCCCTTCTCCGTACGTCTCTCTCTCATGAACAAATTCAAAACTCTTAATTTTTTCTATAAGATTCACCCGAGTGTGTGTATTTTAGATCTCAGTCAAAATCCACAAACTTGGGAAAATTGATGGAAACTCACGGGTCAAAGCTTCTTGGTGCTTCATACAAGAATCCATTAGAAAGTTTTGATCTTTTCCGGAAATTCTCAGTTGAACATCCTGAAGTAAGCAATTGAGTATTAAAGAGGACTATGTGGAGAAAGCTTTGAGTNATTGAGTATTAAAGAGGACAATGTGGAGAAAGCTTTGTGCTTGGTCTAAGTTTTTTATTTCTTATTCTTCAGGTTTATTGGCCATTCCTTCTCGATGAGCTCTCACTTTTGTTTCACACTCCTCCGAGGTGCATCCTTGACAAATCAAAACCTGCAGGGACATGGCTTCCTGATGCTGTTCTTAATATCTCAGAATGTTGTCTGATTCCTTCAAGCCATCCCAGAAAGGAGGATGCTGATTTGGCTGTTGTATGGCGTAGTGAAGGCTTTGATGATTCTCCAGTCAATCGAATGACATTAAAAGAACTGCGCGAGCAAGTGATGTATGTAATCATTCGGTTACTTATCTCATTATTGAGCTTCCATTGATGGCTGATCTCTCTGTTCATTTCCCTTGGTTTTGATACGTATACTTGAAAAGGTTGGTGGCAAATGCGATACGTGGAAGCTTTGCAAAGGGTGACACAATTGCAATCGATATGCCAATGACAGTAGATGCAGTGATTATATATCTTGCAATCATATTTGCTGGTTGTATCGTTGTCTCCATTGCAGACAGCTTTGCAGCTAAGGAAATCGCAACACGGTTGAAAATTTCTGAGGCAAAAGGCATCTTCACTCAGGTTTGTGACACATCTTTTTCTTTTCTATCCACCTCTTACCATATAAACGATTCACTTCTTACCTTGTTTCCAGGATTATATACTTAGAGGAGGTCGGAGGTTTCCTTTATACAGGTGACAAAATTGATATTTCCGTGACTGGTTTTGCAACTCGATGAACCAAAAACTTTACTAAACCAAAACTTTTCTCTCTTTTTCCCCCTTAAAGTCGGGTGGTTGAAGCTGCTCCATCTAAGGTCATTGTCCTCCCCGCTTCAGGGACTGAATTGCGCCTTCAGTTAAGAGAACAGGACATACCGTGGAAGGATTTTCTGTCGAATACGAAAATTCATCTTAGGTAAACTGTTGACATCTCTACATTTGAAATCACTCAAGGAGTTGGATGATTCATGGCTCCAGTTTGGCTTGCAGTGGAGAGAGTTACTATCAACCAGTTTATCAACCTGTAAAATCTGTGATTAACATTCTCTTCTCATCTGGAACTACAGGTAAAAAAATAGATGATCAGATTGTAATAGATATGCTTTAGATGCATCTATTGATTTTGTATTTTCTTATTAACTAGGTGAACCAAAAGCTATACCGTGGACACAGCTCTCGCCAATTCGTAGTGCTTGTGATGGATGGGCACATCTCGATGTCAAAGTGGGTGACACATATTGTTGGCCTACAAATCTTGGCTGGGTAATGGGACCAACTGTTATATTCTCCTGCTTTTTAGCCGGTGCAACGCTCGCTCTCTACCATGGGTCTCCCCTTGGCCATGGTTTTGGAAAGTTTGTTCAGGCAAGACAGTCTCTCCATCATTGTCTCCTTTACAATCTTGGTGACTTTCTATAGATCCACGGTTATTTGTGCTTGCTTGATATTACTTCAGGATGCTGGAGTTACGGTTCTTGGTACTGTTCCAAGCTTGGTGAAAACCTGGAAGAGGACAAACTGTATGGAAGGGCTTAACTGGACGAAGATAAAGTAAGGAGCTACAAACCTTGGTTTGTTTTCCGGTTTATATGAGAGGATTTAACTTAGAAGCTGTCATGCTCTTTGTTAGGTATTTCGCCACTACAGGAGAAGCTTCCAATGTAGATGATGTTCTCTGGCTTTCTTCTAGAGCTTATTACAAACCTGTGATCGAATGCTGTGGAGGGACAGAACTCGCTTCTTCATACATCATAGGATGCCCTCTTCAACCGCAGGCTTTTGGAGCGTTAAGCACACCATCCATGACAACTAGAATTGTCATCTTCGATGAAGACGGCGTCCCATATGTAACGAACTGAATACTTTTGACGTTTGGGGTTTTTCCCTAAGGTGTTACAGAGATTGACTGAGACTTGTTTTGTTTGGCAGCCAGATGATCAACCGTGTACTGGAGAAGTTGGTTTGTTCCCACAGCACCTAGGAGCCACGGATAGGCTTCTGAATGCAGACCACGAAGAGGTTTACTTCAAGGGAATGCCAATGTATAAAGAAACAGTGAGTGTTGGCGAGACTTGTATACTCACACCTAAACCAAGTTGCCATCACGCATCAGTTANTGCAGACCACGAAGAGGTTTACTTCAAGGGAATGCCAATGTATAAAGAAACAGTGAGTAGTTGGCGAGACTTGTATACTCACACCTAAACCAAGTTGCCATCACGCATCAGTTAGTCTCCTCTGGTCTGTTTTGCAGCGACTTAGAAGACACGGGGACATCGTGAAGAGAACCGTGGGAGGTTATTTCATTGTTCAAGGCAGAGCTGATGATACCATGAACCTTGGAGGCATCAAGGTAGCGCATTGTGTTATACAAATATCTTGGTTCTTGTCTGAATTTTTACTCAAAAAATTTCATCTGCTTTGTGTTTACACAGACGAGTTCTATTGAGATTGAACGTGTGTGTGATCAAGCCGATGGATGCATTTCTGAGACGGCTGCAGTCAGTGTAACGCCGCCTAATGGTGGTCCAGAGATGCTGGTCATATTCGTCGTCTTGAACGAAGGATTCAAGAAGCTGAGTGAAGAAGAACTAAAGATAAAAATTTCAAGAACTATTCAAAAGGATCTTAATCCTCTCTTCAAGGTAATTAGTATCTTCCGATGGTTCTTCCCAATCCAAAGTTGCATAAAATTATTGTTTGCTAAAACATGGATTTTGCAACCAATGTAAATTTACAGGTGAGTTTTGTGAAGATTGTGCCTGAGTTTCCAAGAACAGCTTCGAACAAGTTACTGAGAAGAATCTTGAGAGATCAGATGAAGCAAGAACTACTGTCAGTACGGAGTCGGATATAAGCCTTGATCTGAAGTTATATGATTATAAAGAAATTAGAAAACCAGATAATAAAGAAATCAACCAGTAATTAATAGTTTATATGAAACTAGAAAATCTGTTGAAAAGTGGTTGATCTAACATGATTGAGTTATTGTTCGGTCCAAATAATAAATTGTAGAAAACCAGATTTACCGGTCACTTGAATTCTCTATCTTTTTTTTCTAACTGATGATATATTGAACATAGAAGGGTACATTTATAAACAGAAACAGAAAAGCTATTAGACTAATGAGATAAGAAGACATAACAAAGACCTGCACGCTAAAACCAAACTCCAAAGTAGAAATTGAAAGACAACGATGGAACCACCATAATCCATATCTTCTACTTTTTGTCTTCATTTGGTGATTGTAGACTTCAAAAATCATTGAACGAATGTTTCACTAAAAGGCAAGATAAAACCGGTTACCAAGAGTCATCAAAGCTTAGGGCAGGATGTCGAAAACAGACGACGACACAATCCGGTAAGGGAAGCACATCAATTTATCAGATCTCAACTAAATCTGATGATAAAATCTTGTAGAGGCAGTTAAAAAGCTGGTTAATCGACTCATCAAAAGGAAGATGACAAATGCGATTCGATTAAACCCAAGGAGCCATAAGCGAGAAGGAAGAAGAAACATCAGCATCATCTCATCAACAAAGCAACACAAAAGCACACCAAGTAAAATAACCTAAACAACACTAAGCCAAAACACAACCAAGGAAAGACTACCGGAAACAAGTACTACACAAACGAAAACTACTTCTCTACCCAGACCGAAAACAACAAACCTGCTAGGCACCCAACCGGAAGCTAACCAGAGACAACTCCCTAAGACACCGCCATACAACTCGACAACGCCCCCTGACCGCCCAACCCCAACCAACTGCCAAGCAAAAGACAAGTCTCTACCTACCTAGAAGAGCAGATCCATGAAATGACCCCCACGAAGGAGCCAGCGGCTCATGAAAAGGAAAAGCAGCGCGAGAGGCTAAGAAGGATGTGACTCAACCGAACTGCACCAGACCAACCGAATCGAGAAGACCAACACCATAGAAGCACGTCGGAAGAAGAAGAAGAGGCCTCTGCGCACGAAAGCCCGCCGACCGAAAATAACCTTGCGGGAACTAACCGTTATACACTACCAAAACACAAAAGAGAAGGGAAGCATATTATCGTTATATGTTTATGTTTATAGTTTACCCTTTTTTAACTGTATAAATTGTATAAAACCAAATTATTTGTTGTTTCAAAATAAAATACATAAATAAAATCTTCTTTAGCACATATAAACCAATCAGTGATGAACACATGACATAATATTAGTACACACATGCTTTTTGGGACTACAGTTATTCATCTATTTCTTTTTTCTGGCTCAACTAGTTTTTTTTCTTTTTCATATGAAAGGATATATTAAAGAAATAATTGTATTGTAGAACATCTTTAAGTTTCAAAATTGTATTTTATGACAAATTTTGAATAACTTGTATTCTAGGACACTATTTGTCTAAGCAAATCAAAATTGATTTTTTTATGATTATCATACCCTTGAGTTCGTGGTCAGTCGGAACTCGGTTATGCGATCGGAAACCTAACTCGTGTCAAGATGCTTCAATAGATCTAATTCGTGGTCAGTTGGTTACGCGATCAGAGACCGAACTCGTTGTCCTAACTCATAGTCAGTTAGTTTTAGAGGAAAACCAACTGGTGTCCTAACTCGTGGTCAGTTTGTTTTAGTGTTTAGGGTCTAGGGTTGGTTTTATTTATAAATGGTTACCAAATGGTTTATGTTACTTAAATATGAGTACATAAAGTTAAAGTCATGGTCTGTGTTTTCTTTAACGTAAAGAAACATCATAAATAAACATAACTCACATCATAATATTGTTACCTTATGACTAATACACATCCTCAAGAATCGACTGACCACGAGTTAGGTTTTCAATCGCATAACTGACTGACCACGAGTTAAGTCTCCGATCTTGTAATCGAGAACGCCTGACCACAACCTCGGGGGTATAACAGTCATAAAAAAATCAATTTCAATTTCCTTCCCAAAATATGCTCTAAAGTACAAGTTATCCAAAATATGTTTTATTTGTGATTAAAAACTTAAAGGTGCTCTAGAGTGAAAATCACTCTATATTAAACATAAAATGTACAAAGATTAAAAAGGTTGAGCAAACCACGAAACCAAGATCGAACATACAAACAACTTAAATGAATAACAAAAACAAAGCAATTGCAATCACAACTTTTCATTTTATCCTCATTTGTATCAAATATACTTCAAAAAGTAAGGAACAAATGTATCTTGAAACAGACAAGACACTGAACCGTCACAAATGAACCAGAAGCGCCATAACCTTAATCAGGTTTATCGAACCAAAGTCGAAATAACCGGTAGAGAGAATGCACACCAAATCAGACCTCGACCGAATTTGATGATGATTTATAGTAGATGAGGATATGTTTTAGAGATGTCTATATGGGTATAGAATTGGTGGGTCTAAATGAGTTTTTGTTATTGAAAAACCCCATTTAGACCCATTTAACTAACTAAAGTTATGTGGGTTCTAAATAGACACTCTAATAACACTCATTTATTAAAAGGGTTTTACAAATTAATAAATGGGGACCCTATAAAACTCATTTATCTTATTTCAAATCTTTTTAATGGTAATCTATAAGACTCATTTAAATTTCTTCTAAATGAGAATCACATTTATTTCCCAAATCGTGTTTTTCAAAAAATCAGAATCGCGTTATTTTTCTGAAAAATGTGGAATCCCGTTATTTTCCCCAAAAATGTGGAATCACGTTATTTCCCCTCAATGACACAAAATGAATGATGATGAATGATGCAATCCAACTAAGACCCAAAGAATATTGAGCAAGCAGAACGACACAGATCCATGAACTCAAACCAAAATAATGCTCAACCAGAAGACCCCTAGACAAAAAACACAAACAACAAAGAACAACAAATCAAGCCTAACCAACAACTAATAGGCGGGGGGAGAGAGAGTCTTGACAGAAGCATACCAGAAATCCAAAGTTGTTACTCACTCGTTACTGCTTGCAGAAACGATGGACTAACGCCAGCCATAAAGCGCACCTCCACGTCGTGGCAGACCTACGAATCAAGTAAAACACACCCTGTTTTAATTAATTCAATGTTCAAACGCCCTATCATTTTTCCTTATTTTTGTTTTATTTTTTAAATGCAAAAACGTGATGAAAGACGATTGAGCCCCCTTCAATTTTTTTTATTAATGTAATAACCAACGCCTTACCCGAGACAAAATTAATTGAACCGCAAATTAATTTTAAACCGAACCAAAGCCAAGAAATTAAAATTAATTTTAATTTAAACCAGCGCACCATCCAAAACCGACCCAAACCCAGTAAAATTAGTTTTAATCGTATGAATTGGATTGAACGCCTCCATCTCTTCCACACCCCGTTTTATTTATTTTTCCCTTTTTTGTTTGAATTCCATTTACGAGACGACGTTTTATTTTTTCGTCTTGTTATTTTAATTAATCCCTCATTAATTAAACCTTATTTCACATGTTTCTCTCTCTTAATACTTCCCTCATTACTCCTTCTTACTCGAGTAAAAACAAAGAGAGAGTGAAGAGACAGAAGGAATTGTCGCAGTAAAAACGTAAAGAGAGTGAAAAATTCCCCATATACAGAAATAATATAGTTGAAGGTGGCAAGAACAAATATCATGGATTTACACGACCATCTGCTCCATGATATCACTGTTCGTGTGTCGAAAGCATCGATGTTGTGGAGCATCCCGTATGACAAAAATATTTTTGATACCGGGAAGTTGTTTTTCTCTTTACCGACAATCCTTCGCCATTTGATATTAGAATCTGAACTTTTATTTTATGTTTACTTAAGACTTGTTTAATCCCTTGTTGATCTTGACTTGTTTAATTATTGTTTATTTGGTATGACTTGTTTAATTAATTTCTGTTTCATATGACTTGTTTAATTATCGTATGTTTCTTACGAATTCTTTAATTTGGAAATATTGGATAATACTAGTTGTAACACTGAGTAATACCTTTAAATACTAAATAAATACCTGTAAATATTCGATAATACTAGTTATAATTTGAAATACTCGATAAAATATTGTGTAATACTTATGTAATTGTTACTAATAATTGAAGTGAACTACGACATTCAAGTGAACTAAGACATTAAAGTGAAGTACGATGTAGGTCAATAATTAAAAATCATTTAACTAATTTCCGCATTTAATCATTTTAAACTTCACTTCTAACCATTACTAACCATTTTTGTAATCACTTTTTAAATAGGTTTGACTGTAGAAGAGACTTTAGAAAGAAAATAACATAGAGAGAAAAAAGAAAAAGTTAAACTATGAGAGATTTTAAGGATTGTAAATATTTTTTTATAATAAAATATAATTGGCAAAAAATAAACTTTAAAAATATTAAAGTGATTAAAATCTCTTCCCCAATAAGGCACATCCCACACTAGAAAAACCCAAGGATCAACTAATTATGATATCGGTTCTGAAGTTGGTAAAAAACGAAAGGAAAAATTGAATCACCTTGTAGAAAATAAAAATAATATTCGGCTAATAAAATATTGGGCCTCGGTGAGTAAGCAAATTGGGCCGAGAAAAAATATTTCCAATTAATAATGAAAAAAAAAGACAAGAAAAAAAAACCCTAAAGAGCGCGTTTGGATCTGGTGTTAGGAAACCAACGGAGAGAGATTTTACGTTATTGGAGAGTTTTGATCAGGGAGATATAAACCTTGAGCTTCATGTCGATGATTTTTGAGGATGTCATCGAGTAATGATTCTTAGCCTTTAATTGCTGCAGAAAGAATTCTACTTGTTGTATCCCCAAGTCATGTGGACTAATGTTTTCAGAATCGTAAGTTTTCTATCTATCTTTTTCTTTCCAAATTTCCTGTGGCAAATTTGGTTTTGAGAATCGACCAATTGAGTTTTAGAGTCGTGTAATAATCTGTGACATGATTAAATTTCTTCAGGGTGGTCTACATAACGTTTCGTGGTTTCAGTTTCTTCCAAATGAAACTGAGCTGAATCTTGGCTCTGATCGAAGGTATACACTTTGAGCCCTTTTTTNTTTTTTATTTGGTTGCAATTGCTATTTTAGTATTTTTACTTGATGACAGTGTACTAATTATTCTGGAAATTTCAGTTCTAGAGCTGAGCAGAATGATGTTGCAACATATCTTGTGCTCTCCTCTCACCTGCGGTTGCAGAAGGAAGGGTTTCTAAGCACATGGACCAATTCTTTTGTAGGACCTTGGGATCCATCTCAGGGTTTATATAACCCTGGTAACCGTTGACTAAGCTCTGTTTTTTGTCAAATCCTGTAACTTTATAGCTGGATCTGACCATTATGCCTCGTTCTGCTCAGATGCAAAGATCAAGCTTTGGCTTTTTCTACCTGGGCGTCATCCATCGATCACTGATAAAGCTCAGGCTGCAGTGTCAAAGCTTAGAGGTATTTCTTCTTCATCTTTTTCNATCCATCGATCACTGATAAAGCTCAGGCTGCAGTGTCAAAGCTTAGAGGTATTTCTTCATCTTTTTTCCCCTCAATACATCCAATCATATTGTCTCTATTTTGATTATGACTGTTTAGTGCATATGCCTGTGGACTTTGGTTATCTTACTATGTATACATCTCCTTACTGGTTTTTTTTTACTCTTGTCCTGTTGGAAGTTGTTGCGTCAGGAATTTGGGTAGCACCTGGCGACTCTGAAGAGATATCAGTTGCCTTTTCACAGTCTTTACGTAATTGCATCGAAAAGTTAGTTTTTCTTTTCTCTCTGGGAAGAATGGTCAGATTAAGGGACCTAATGGATTGTGATATCATATTAACTTGTTTGATAATGGTCTTTTGACAGAGCGTTAACTGGTCTTTCCTACATGAGATTTGGAGATGTATTTTCAAAATTTAGTCCTCAAAGCGAAGAATATTTGAGGTATCTGCAACCTCTTGACCATCTAATCGATAATCAAAGAGTTGATTTGCTGAAATTTTGTCCTTAACAATGCATCTGTTTTCCTCTGACGTTTCAAGCATATTCATCCTATAGCTTTTGCTATTCATTAAATATGAGTCTGCAAGACTTTGGTTTCCTTAGTAAAAACCGAAAGAAGTCTGTAATATGGCGTGTGACTCCTGGCTAACGCTGCCTGGATCTTTGTGCAGGAGGGGACAGCCTACTATCGAGTTCATCTTTGCTGCTACCGAAGAGGCAGTTTTTGTCCATGTTATTATATCTGCCAAGTCCGTAAAACTTTTTCTTAGATATGTTCGAAATTGTGGTTTAGTGCGTCTTATAGTTATTGTGAAACTAACACTGGTTTGAATGTGCGAAGGAATGTCCGTACACTTTCAAGTGGCGATGCTGAAAGACTGTCAAGGAATTCTTTGAAAAATTCCAGTTATAGGCTTCCGGGTTAGTCATTTTTCCATTATCACTTGGAATGCTAAATTTGGTACTTGTCTACAATAAATCAAAAGAAGTTGACGGAACGGTTGACCTCTTCAGTGTACTAGTGGGTAAATTGAGAGCATGAGACTTTTGAAAGCAATGTTCAATGTATTTGACTCCAATTATAGCTAGTGTAGTATAGTGCTTCCTAACTTCCTTGAGCAGAGATACAACATCTCATGTATTTTCCTGGCACAAGAACTTTTCTGTATTGTTTTTCTTTCTGGACTTGGCCAAGAGTGGCGATAATAGATTATGCTACCTTAAATTCTTNTTTGACTCCAATTATAGCTAGTGTAGTATAGTGCTTCCTAACTTCCTTGAGCAGAGATACAACATCTCATGTATTTTCCTGGCACAAGAACTTTTCTGTATTGTTTTTCTTTCTGGACTTGGCCAAGAGTGGCGATAATAGATTATGCTACCTTATCGAAGCCAAGCTTTTTGAATTGAGACCTGAAAAATGATGTTTGTGCCTTCAACACATGCTCAGAGAAAGATATGGGTTTTTTCTTTGATAGAATCACGTCTCACAGGTTTATGTTATTCCCCACAGTGATTGTTTCTCCTCATGGAATGCGAGGCAGCCTCACTGGATTCTGTCCCAATGACCTTGTCAAGCAAGTCTACTTCAGGTGCAATTCATACTTGCTTTCCATTGTCTGAGTCGAACTTTTGTGAAATGCATAGCTGTTAATCTGATGAAACTGATTTTCTCAACTAATATTAGATTGTTTCTCACACAGTTCTGTAAACTTAAGGACTTCGAATGGACATATTGGTCTTCCTTCACATGTTGGTCGTGGGTCCCATCTGATAAATGGAAATCATTGTTACGTGGAAGTTACTCTTGGTTGCGGCCAAAATTTGAATGACAAAGCAAGTCAAACAAATTCGACCTTTGCAAAATTACCCCATAATCAGTGTCCTGAACCTTCAGTTGGCAGTAAAGATCACCGGAAAGGACAATCTAATATTTTATCAGTGTGTGAAAAAAGGTTCATATATCCAACTGAGGCAGTGCTTGTGCCAGTCTTACAGTCGGCATTTGCTAAATTTTCTCTGAAAAGGTAAACCGTTAAGTTGCATACGTTGTTTAGAATTTCTGCAGTACTTAGCGGCAAAATCCAAAGTGGCTATATTGGCAATTTATTTCTGTGCCGTTGAATTCGTTTACCATTTTGTCAGTGTGTGCATGTGTGCATTCGGACAAATTAACTTTGTTGGAACGTAGTGATAAGGTTTTTTGGACCTGTTTCAGACCCATGCTAACGAAAATTATAGTACTTATGAAACTTCCTCCGTGGAGCTGATGCAAGGTGAAATCGTGCCTGCAGATTTTGGCTTCAAAACTGGATAGGACCATCACTTGCAGGCTCATCATTATTTATGCACTGGTGAGTCTTTTTTCTATCTCGTATACCTCACAAAACAGAGGTTTCCTGAGTTTTATTTAAATACTATAGTAGTTTGTTCATTACTCCTGAACACTTAAACTTTATTTTATGCAGGGCTGGTGATTTTGACTTCTTTGGAGCGCCTGGAAGTAAGAGTGATGGGTATTATGAAAAACATGGTTACAACAGCAGCGGCAGTAGCCGCAATAGCAGCATTAGTTCAACAAGTAGCGCTTCTAGCGGGAGTGGTTGGAGGGGGACTTCAAGAACTGGTGACCTTGACGCAGATGCAGATTCTCTGACGTGTAGGCAATCTGGTCTAACATGTAATGATGATCGCCCAAAAGTGGTAAGGCTTTTATTTATGGCAAGGGTGTACATTGCGTGGTACTGACATGGAAATTGAATTGTTGTTTGTAGGACTAACATGCTTGTTACTGTTAATCAACATCATATATTGTAGTGTTCCTTATTTTATATTATTTCATGAGTAACCAATAAGTAACATAACATTGTTTGCAGGGTTCCAAGCGGCCGCGAACAGGGATGGCAGAGTCATTCGGTCAAGTAGGTACTGTCACTAATGCACCTATTCAAGAAGCAGGTATGTCAGATTTTGTTCCACTAAAACTAATAAGCTGTTTTCCAGGCATTGCAAATGATCAAATTGGATGGGACTGGGATGATGATGACGATGATGGTAGAGAAGTTGGCATGGATATCCAGGCACTTCTTTCAGAGTTTGGAGACTTTGGTGACTTCTTTGAGAATGATGCCTTGCCTTTCGGGGAGGTGATTCTCTTCTGTTATCTATCATAATAATCAAGAAACTACTACAGATTGATATTTAGGTCCTGCATAACCTCATATATCTAGACTGTATCTGAAAGATGTTTGGGAGGGAAGAGTGTCTGTCTTCCCTTCCTCCTTTCTGTCACGCCTCTTATTGTGCTTCGCTCCTATTTTCTTCGGTGTTCCATCCTTATCTAATAGCACCTTATCTTTTATGTTTGTGTAGCCACCGGGAACAGCAGAGTCGCATGCGATCATGTTTCCTCCGGATTCTACGGATGTCGGTTCTAGTCCAGTGGATATGATGGATGTATCTGACCAGATTGTTTTACCGGTTGGGTTTTCGTCTTTTGAGAGCTTTAATCCTGCTCCCCCTATCGTAGATGAGTGCCTTATCAAAAGTCAAGAAGTCAATGGCAGTGTCACCTCAGTTTCTTTAAATCAGATACCAAGCTCTTCTACTGGTGAATTCGATCATTTGATGAAAGCAGAAGCTTTGATGACCTTTGCTCCTGAGTATGGAGCTGTAGAAACACCTATGAGCGAGGTTTCCTTGACGTTTTTCAGAAGTCCATATCTTCCGAAATCTGAAAAAGTGGAGAGTTCAAATTCAAAAACGAGTAAATATGTTTATGGAGCCACACCACCTGCTACTGATTCTGATGGAGCACCCGATAAGATTTTACTTGGATCAAAAGGATACATCGGTAACAATGATGGTAGAACACTGTATCACTCACCTAAGTATTACACTCCAGTAGAGGGCAGAAAGGACCTATATGATAAGCTACCCACTGTAGTCATTGACAACAATAGTAGAAAGGAGGGTGTCTCTCAATCAAAATACTCGAACTATAGTGCTGCTAGCTCTGTTAAAACCGTACAAGGGAAAAAGACTGATGGTATATCTGCTGTTCTTAGTACTTTATTGTCTTCAAAGACCTTGCTGGCAACAGACGTGGGAAGTGTTATGTTCCAAGCTTTCATGTGTAGGATGCGGCACACAGTTATATCATCTAAGAACTCATTACCTGTTAGTTTGACCAGGCTTAGTGGAAACTTTTTCATGAATCAGCTGCCAAAAAATGAACCTAGTACTCTGACAGAAAACACATCTGCAAGGAATGAGATATATAAGAAAGATATACCTACCAGAATAGCAGGAGATTTTGACGGAGGAATGTTAGATAGCCACATGAGTGCACCAGTTGGCGTGTGGCGGACTGTTTCAGTTCCGAAAACAGCAAAACCTGCTAGTTCGCCAAATATTGCAGCAAGCTCATCCTTGCCCCACAATTCATTTAATGAGGATAGCTTGCTATCTTATGGTCAAAGACAGCCACTGCAGGAGCTTCTAGATGGAATAGCTCTACTGGTACAACAAGCTACTTCTTTTGTTGATTTAGCTCTGGATTCAGATTGTGGAGATGGACCCTATGGCTGGCTTGCACTGGAAGAGTTATGGAGACGGGAACTGTCATGTGGACCTTCTGCTGTCCATGCAGGTTGTGGGGGAACTTTGGCTTCCTGCCATTCTCTGGACATTGCTGGTGTCAAGCTAGTCGATCCACTCTCTGCTGAGGTAAGCTTTCAACAAAATGGTATACAGTGCACAGAATTGAGGGTAATCAACGTCTTTGACTTTCTTAATTGTTAGTTATGGGATAGATTATTAAGTGGTCCCTGATTTTTGGTACTTAATTCTAAAACTTGTTCATAAAACTCATGCTGCTACTTGTTGTTTAATCTGTGCAACTGGGGTTAACTGTGGTATAGAATTATTTGTTCTGCTTGTTTAAACTGAATCTGCAGGTTTCTTGCTTTTCCAGGTTTTTCCTTCGTCTGTCATTACTCTACTGCAATCCGACATCAAAACAGCTCTGAAATCTGCATTTGGCCAGTCAGATGGCCCTTTATCTGCCACAGATTGGTGCAAGGGCCGAAATCAATCAGGGGATGGAGGATCTGTTTCTGAAGGATCTACAGCTGAGTCAGCCCTTAGTGAAGGTAGGACACCAATTCTAATCATCTCTTAGTCTCACGCTGGCTTATCATTTCGTTTAACCTTACTGTTTCTACTGTCGTTGTTCATTGATATCTGATAGAGTGCATGCATGTCCATATCTCTGATGATTTTATTACTAAATAAACAGTGTCAAATTCAATAGATGGTGGGAAAGCAGAGGAAACGACCCAGAGCCAAGACATATACAGTTCAGAATTACTCCGGCCTACACTTTTTGTTCTTCCATCACCTTCTATACTCGTCGGGTATGTATGCAGATGCACGTCTGTACTATTAGCAGTCAAGAGTATTCAGTGTTATAATTATTTAAATAAAATTTGGTCTGGATCAAGATTCCCTTACGATTGCGTTATATCCTGAAGTTTTAATGATACCCTTTTGTTAGGGTATGTTTGGAATTTAATTATATACTATAATGCTGGTGAGCTATAGCTCTCGTTACGTATGAATTTTTTCCCTGTGACAGTTACCAAGATGACTGGCTTAAGATATCAACAAACGCCTTGCCACATTGGGAAAAGGCCCCCTTTGAGCCATATGCTCTTCCAAAAAGTGTAAGTTTTCAATGATCTTCTGAGAGATATGGTTTTACCTGCAAATTATGCCAATTGTTTAACTTCCCTCTTAAGATACATGTGATTCTTTGTTACCTTCGGCAGATTAACTATACTGTAATATGCCCGGATATTGATCCTTTGACCTGTGCTGCTGCTGATTTCTTCCAGCAACTTGGAACAGGTGAGTTAACGTCTGTATCCATTGTGAAAGAGGCTACTCGAAATGATAGGAACTGGTTCTGCCGACAACTCGTTTTAGAAGATAAAAAAATTCTGACATTTTCTTCTGATGTACCTTTTGTTGTATAGTTTATGAGACGTGCAGGCTGGGAACCCATTTACCACAGAGCTTGGGAAATCAAATGGAAACAGACACCGGACGATTATCCTCATCTGGATTTGTTCTACTTGATTGCCCTCAATCGATGAAGATTGAAAGCAATAACACATCACTTCTGGGCTCTCTCAGCGATTATTTTCTGTCCTTGTCAAATGGGTGGAATGTGAGTAGCTATCTGAAGTCTTTATCAAAAGCGTTGAAAGGTCTAAAGCTTGGGCCTTCCCTTTACACAAACCAGAAAGAAGGTTCAGTTAGTCCCTGTATGGTAAGGATGAGCTAGAGAATAAATATGTACTGTGATATGCCTTGCTTCCCCCGCTTCACCAGTTTGATACTCGTTGGCTTTCTTCTATTTTTTTTATAGGTAGTGTACATAGTGTGTCCATTTCCTGACCCTTCGGCAGTTTTAAGGACAATCGTCGAATCATCTATAGCACTTGGATCGGTAATACAGTCAGATAGAGACAGGAGATCAGTACTTAATAGTCAAGTTGCAAGAGCGTTTGGTAGTTCTGCTGCTGTAGACGAAACATCAATATCTCAGATTCCAGTGCTTTCGGGGTTCAGTGTCCCTAAATTAGTTCTACAAGTGGTGTCTGTTGATTCTATTTTCCGGATAACAAGTCCAAGCTTTAATGAGCTTGTCATTCTCAAGGATACTGCTTTTTCTGTATACAATAAAGCTCGAAGAATTTCACGAGGAATGCCTAATGATGCATTTCTCACATCTCCGTTATCAAGTAGATCGTCTTCAGCATTGACACCGATGAGCTCCATTTCAGGAATCTGGAAAGACTGTGTTGGTTCTCGAATGACAGGTTCTACACATCCAAGAGATGGTGAAACGGGTGGTTGGGATAATTCCTGGCAGTTACCAAGATCGGGAGGATCAAACTGCGATCCAAACAGAAATGGAGATTTTTACCTTAACGATGAAAATTTCTATTTATTTGAACCGCTTTTCATTCTTTCCGAGCCTGGTTCCGTGGAGCGTGGAGTTTCACCTACATTCGCCGGCTTGGGATCCGAGTCTTCAAAGCCAATACCTGAAGATGGTGGCCGAGGTTCTGGACTTGGCGTGAATTCAATGGAAGGTATAACTTCGGGATCAAGCTCCCAGGCAGATGCATCCCAGCTTGAAGGAAAGGTTGTTCCCAGTTTACATTGCTGTTACGGTTGGACAGAGGACTGGAGATGGCTGGTAAGCATCTGGACGGATGCCAGGGGTGAATTGCTTGACACACATATATTTCCCTTTGGTGGAATTAGCAGTAGACAAGATACGAAAGGGCTGCAGTGTCTTTTTGTTCAAGTTCTGCAGCAGGGATGTCAAGTACTACATGCATGTTCCTCCCCTGACACTGGATCTTTCAAACCCAGGGATTTTGTCATCACACGCATTGGGAATTTCTTCGAGCTTGAATACCTAGGTAAAATTAGTTTCCTACTNTCATCACACGCATTGGGAATTTCTTCGAGCTTGAATACCTAGGTAAAATTAGTTTCCTTTTACCTCTCTTTAACCCTTGCATCCTGTTCTTAAAATATTTCATCCCATTTTTATTCCAAATGTGCATGGGAATAGCATTCTGTAGTATTGCGTGTTGCTTAACGTGGTATTTTTGTCTGCTTGCGACTGATATAACAGAGTGGCAAAAGGCAATTTACTCTGCTGGAGGTCCTGACATTAAAAAGTGGCCTATTCAACTTCGGCGTTCTGCGCCTTCTGGCATATCCACCAATAGCAATGGATCTTCCTTGCAACAGCAGGATCTGAGTCTGATTCAAGAGAGAACTTCATCAACTAGCACACTCTACAGCTCTCATGCAAAACCATCCACCTTTGTGAAAGGCAGCATGGGGCAATCTGCTGGAAGAAAGGGTGGGCAAACCATTTCTGGTACTCCAAGGGGTTTGTTGCAGTGGGTCCATAGCATCAGTTTTGCTTCTATTTCACTTGATCATTCTCTGCATTTTGTTCTTCCGGCTGAGTCTCCTGGTCAGTTTTTTAGTTGTTTTCCATTCTGTTCATTGGTTCACTCATTTAAAATTGCGTAAATAGGGAGCAAGATAGTGACATGCATGGTTTTCTTAAACAATTATGCAGGAGGTGGACAGAGCAGTACTGGCATGAGTTCAGTAAACTACATTGAAGGTTTCTCTCCTGTTAGGTCTCTTGGGTCAACGGCTTTCTCTTACATGATGATACCATCACCCAATATGCGCTTTCTTCACCCAAGTCCTCTACAGCTTCCTACATGTTTAACTGCCGAATCACCTCCTCTTGCTCACCTCCTTCAGAGCAAAGGCTGTGCAATCCCCTTGTCTACAGGATTTGTTGTTTCAAAATCAGTGCCTTCAATGAGAAAAGACTCGAGAATAAACATGAAAGAAGAATGGCCATCGGTTCTCTCTGTAAGTCTCATAGATTATTATGGTGGTTATGACAACGCTCATGCCAAGATTCTTCAAGGAATCATGAAGCAGGGAGGAGGGATCAAAGAAACAAGAGATTTTGAGGTTGAAAGCCATCTTGTCCTAGAATCAATTGCGGCAGAACTCCATGCTCTATCATGGATGACTGTTAGTCCAGCATATCTGGACAGGCGGACGGCATTGCCGTTTCATTGTGATATGGTTCTGAGATTGAGACGTCTGCTTCATTTTGCTGATAAAGAACTCTCCAGATTACCAGATAAGTAGGGTGTTTGAAACAAAGGCAGGAGCGCTATCAGAAGATGAGACCATGATGTCATATTTAAGGCACTTAGGTTTATCGGGATAGTTCACCAGGGCTATAAACATGTAGGAAGAAATGGTGTATATCTTGTAGATGTAGTTCAGGTTTTGATTTGGGGCTTTGAAATCTGTAAAAATTAGCATTTATGATTTGCTCTGCTAGTTTCTGATTCACTTTAGATGCATAGGTTAGTTTCATTGTTACCCACTGTATTTGTAACTCAACTTTATGTATCCCTCTTGTAAATTTAGCACCATATTCATGTGGATGGTTATTTCTTGATCTCTTACATAATGGATCCTGAATAGAATGCTTAGTCTGGTTTCTATCTCTCTT
>OVAO01000679.1:0-10282 GCA_900406285.1 Biscutella auriculata | reverse complement strand
AATCCTTTTGTCTTGGTTTGGATCTCCTTTTGATACCAAACGTACAACCATGATTGCATAATATATGAACCATGCACAATGAGCATAATAACTTTATTCTCATAGTTTAATATGCCACACTTATACCTCTTAATTTTCCATTGCTTTTATTAAGTTACAAGAACTAGATATAAACAACAACTTAAAACAAAAAACAAATGAGCATTCTCTTACTTGTTTTAAAACGTTTTTGAAGCTTAGAGAAGGTCTTAAGAGATTAAAGGCAAGAAGAGAGGATTTCTTGAATTTCTTCACTTCCACTCATAAGAGAAAAGTCCCACTTGTAAACAATTTTTAAGAAATCCAAAATGGTTCATCTCTTTCTTGTTAAAAACAGAATGATGAATTTGGATTCAACAAGCCACGTTTTACTCATAAGAGCTAAGTGAGCAAGGTTCACTTCCTCAATGGCTTTCAAGAACCAAATCCAAACTGATTGGTCTTGGTCATGGTCGTAGGAAAGAAAAAAAAAAACCGAAAGACCTTTCCAAATGCAAGTTGGATTCATCATATCTTCTATGGTTCTTCTCGCTTTGGTCTGAATTTTTTTAAGAGGATTCAACATGTTCTTTAGCTCACAAGAACTAAGATATATGGTTGATACAATCATGGGCAGTAGAAAAGAATTTTGATGTGATCATCAAACCAACTGCAAATAGTGATTTAGGTTTAATTAGGATTTTTTGTTTTGTTTGATTTTTAATTAAAGGTTTAGGTTTAAATTATATTTTCGGTTTAGGTTTAACTAGATTTTTGGTTTAGGTTTAATTAGATTTTCGGTTTAGGATTTTAGTTAGATTTTTGGTTAGGATTCTTTTTTAATTAGATTTTCTGGTTTGATTTTTTTGGTTAGGCTTTTTATTAGGGTTTCTGGTTTTCAATATCGAATTTTGAAATTTTGAAGTTTGAATTTCGAATTTTTGAATTTTTGAATTTTTGAATTTTTGAATTTTTGAATTATTAAATTTCGAATTCAGTTTTCCTTTTTGATCTGGTTTCCGTTTTTAGAAGTTTCCTTTTTATTCGGTTTTCCATTTTTAGAAAGGTTCCATTTTCAGAAAGTATCCATTCATAGAAATTTTCTTTTTGAGAAAGTTTCCTTTTCTTTATTGGGTTTCCGGTTTTTGAAATATTCCTTTTTTTAGAAAGTTTCCTTTTTAGAAAGTTTTCTTTCGGGTTCCTTTTTGATATTATTCGCAGGTTATGATACTTGTTGTGATCAACGATATTATCTAGAACTCTTTGAATCTGCGGTTTTGTTGTTCTATTTCAGGTACTATGGAGCTTTCAACTCAAGCTGTTGAAGCCGTGACTCAGCTAGTGGCTTAGAAAATCAGCGAGAGAAATGAGTACCTTGCGTTTCAATTAATACAACAATTCCAAGACAACGCAAAAGCTTTAGAAAATCATATGGATAAGATGTTGGCGATGCGTGCAAAAGAAGTTGAGCAACGACTTCACCAACTGAAGAGCAAGAGAGAAAGAAAGCAACACAGATCCATCCGAATTTTTTCTCGATGGCTGGAAAATCAGAAGGTTGTGCTAAAAGAAGTTGAATATAAAGAGGATTCCAAAGACAACCACTCTTGTCTTCTTAAGTCACATAACCACAGAAAGAAGGTCTCATTCAAGGGAGATGAAGCAATCCAACAAAGTGAATATGAGAGCTTTACCTTTGAGGATCCAACCTCCTTAGAAATTCTTGTCCAAGTAATCAACAGAGAGAAACAAGTTGTTGCTGCCAAGAAAGATCATGAAATCAAAAGAATTGAATATGAGAGTTTCACCTTTGTGGATTCAACGATTTCAGGACCAAATGAAGATCAAATCAGTTTGGCTAAGCAACGAGAAGATCAAATGAGCTTGGTTATTGAGCAAGAAGAGATCATAGTAGCAGCTCTAAATCCAGAAGTTGACAAATTGACAGATGTGGCTTGTGAAGGTCTAATACGGATAAATATCAATCAGTATAGTAAACTAAGACTGATATCACATTTTAAACTCAGAAAAGGAACATTTCAAGCTATAGATCGTTCAATCCAAGTTCTGAGCTGAACACAATCAAGGTTCAAAGTCTAGCTACTTTCAGCTTGCTGTTTCCAAAGTTATGTGTAAGTGGATCACCTCAGGCGTTTATATGGAGACCGGGGTTATTCTAAGCGACTCTCAAGCTACCCTTGGAGATGCTACTCATGTTTCTGATCCTCTGATCCATATCAAGGAGATAGTTCCAAGTCTCTCCCATCAAAAGTTGCAC
The DNA here is from genome assembly GCA_900406285.1 of Biscutella auriculata. Lineage (NCBI taxonomy): Eukaryota > Viridiplantae > Streptophyta > Magnoliopsida > Brassicales > Brassicaceae > Biscutella > Biscutella auriculata. The sequence continues at coordinate 7,986 of OVAO01000679.1, read as the reverse complement.
CTGGTTATTCTACGGAAGCAACTGCCGAGTCAAAGGTCTACTCAAGCGAAGCACAAGAATGCCAGAACAGCTACTGCGCCTCCATGGACTATTAAGACCAGTCCCTCATGGAATTCCCTTGCTATAAGATCCATCCAAAGCATCACCGAAGCAGATGAACCCTTCTTCTCTTTTAACTTTCCGATTTTAAGCTTACTTAAAGAATTTTATTTCAATAGTTTTTTGGTCATTAGATCTTTGGTGCAGGGATTTATATGGGATCCAGGAGAGTCATTATGGAGTTATTTAGGAGTACATCAAGATCACGATCTCTGCTCGCTTCAAAACTTTGTTTGGAAGTCTGGAGAGTTCTCAATCAACAACAATGCCTACAACATCGATATCCTAGGTAAGTACAACATCTCTGATTCGTTTAATGATTCTGACTTGCTTCCCTTTGTGGCAGATTCAGATTTGAGGACAAATCCTTTTCAAGAGGGAGGGGATGATGTGATTCTCACCAGCTCAGAAGAGGAAGAACCTGAGCTTGTGGAAAGGATCACACGTGTTAGAGCCAGAGAGTTGGATAAGGAAGCGTTGACGCTCAAAAGCATAGGAGAGATCGATCCAGAGGAGGTTGAAGCTCGTGCATTCGACGTTTCAAGCTTCAGTACTGAAGAACCCGGTAATGATCACTAGGTAGCTCAATGATGGTTTTGTACTCATTTCCTTAGCTGAGGATTTTGGAAGGTAGGAGGTTCTTCGGCAATATTTTAAACGAGGCAGAATCATCACTACATCGAGCTACCTAGGATTGTTACTTGGGAGAGTACTGAATCATTCTAATTCTAGTACATAGGCGTGTGGGCCTTTATTGGGCTTTAATGCCTCGTTGTTTATTTCAGATTTAAAACTACTTGTTGTTTAGTTTGCAAAGCCTTGTTGTTTTTGGGCTTTTTGGACTTTCCCTTTTTCCTTTAAATATGGCTAGCCCTAAACTTGTTTTGGCAGCCAAGAATTTTAGAAAAAAACATGAGTGTTGTTTTGAGAGCATCATTGAACTCTTTGTTTTGGTTCATAACTGAATCACGTTTCTCTTCCAATCCTTGACTGATTACAAGAGCAACTGCTAACTATCTCTTTCAATTTCATGGAGTCGAATCCCCCTCCATTCCGATCTCTTCCACACGCCATCACTATTCATTAGATCCACTGTTCATCGCTGAATTCACTGTTCATCGTAGGATTCACTATTCATCGTCACTGTTCATCGTCACAATTCATCTTCACAGATCAGTTTGCCTTTGCTCCAGAGATTCATTCCTAGGATTACATCAGAATGGTAACACACAAGAGCTGCAGAAAGCTCTTGATATACCGTTGGATCGATATTAACTCACAAGAGTTGCGAAAGACTCCTCATACACCAGTGGATCGATAGTAACTCACAAGAGTTGTGCAAGATTCTTGATACACATGGTGATCCCTTCGATATGACACACCAAGACGGATCAGTTCGATCAATGAATATTACGCACCATGACCGAAAATGAGAATCACTCTCACGGTTCCAAAATTAATAAACAAGACTTATTTTATTATTCATCATAAGGGCTCTATAAATAGAGAATAATACATTGAAAACGTCCATATTAATAACTCAACATGTAGAGTTCCTAGGCAAGTGCAATTCAAACAAAGAAATGAATGTAAGAGAGAGAAATCAATAGAATTAAATGCAGTCTTTGCTTTGGACGAAAATTGAAGTTCCTTGATGTTTTCTTGGCTGGATCAAATTTATTGGGCTTCTTTTATGGACCAGGATCATAGAAAGATTCGGGTTTTAGATTGGTTCACCTTAGCCTGGTCGGAACACGTCGATGAATGCGCACACGTCTGAATCGCGTGTCTGAAAGATAACCTTACTTGTAAATTGCATATATTCTTCTTATGGACCTCAAATGAGATGATTCTTCCTCGACATGTTTTGGAATTGAGCTTAGAGAGTTTTCAAGTGGTTTCATGCATTTATTGACGAGAAATCGAAATATACTTGGTTAACATTGTTGCCATCTAAAGATAAGGTGGCACCAACGGCTCCATCTCTTTGCTATGACCATTTGATTATAGTCTTCTTCATGTATTATATATATAAGAGAGATGTAACACTCATTGATTCAATAAGAAACTCATTCTCTTTATCTCTTCTCTCTCTATGAATTTGTCGAATACTCTCTGATCTTTCTCATATTCTAACATGGTAGCAGAGCCATAATCCTCCGTATTCTCTTATTCTTCATATGTTTCCGCAAACCCTCTCTTCATTCTATCTATTATGAGTTTGGTTTCTTTAAAATCTAATGTTATTTTGAAATCTGTTATGGTCGTTTCTCAAACAAGTTCGTATCTCTTTCTGGAAATGTTTCATCTTCAAATCTTCTCAAGACAAAGCTATCTACCTCAAATCTTCTCAAGACAGAGCTCTCTACCTCATCAGGCTCTCTAGGGGTTCTCCTTTGCTAAGAGTCTAAAGTTATGTTTCCAAATCTGTCGGTTTAAGGAGTTCAAATCAAAACAGTTTAAGCAAAGATGGAAGGTACTCAGTTCTTTGCTTGTTCTTTGCTGCTCCAATGATTCTCAAGGGTCCTAACTATCTCCTATGGGAAAGAACCATGAAAATAGCCCTAGGAGGAAGAGGTCTCGATAGCCATCTCACCTTAACCGAAGCTCCTAAGGCGCCCAAGAGGAAAAATGTTGAAGAAAGTGATGCACAAGACGGGGGAACATATAACAACAAGAGTGATGATAATGGAGACCGCAAATGGCTTCAAGAGAACCAGCTGGTCCTTGGAGTTCTACAAGGGTCCCTAGATACACCATTGCTTGAAGCATTTTCTTATTGTGAGACCCTAAAAGATCTATGAGACACTCTCAAAACTGTCTTCGGAAACACTTCAAACCTGAGCCGTGTGTATGAGGTCAAGAAGGCTATCAATGATTTATGCCAGAAGATATGGAGTTCGCAAATCACTTTGGCAAGTTTAGAGCACTTTGGGCCGAGTTTGAGATGCAACTGTTCTAAATGAAAGGAGGGAGCAAGATAAGGTGTTTCGTCTTCTTCTCACCTTAAAAATTATCTATGGTGATGTGATTAAACATATCTTGAGAGGAAGTACTCTACCTTCCCTTGATGAAGTGTGTGCTGAGATTTAAAGAGAGCGAGGATCAAACAAACTCTTTGGAGACAACAAAGAAGTGGTGACTGTCCACAAAATTCTCTACAAAGCCAGTACAAGAAGACTTACAAGTTTGAAGATAGGAGGAGTCTAATGTGTGATCATTGCAAGAAGAAAAGTCACACAAAGAATAAGTTATGGGTATTGAATCCCCATCTCAAACCAAGCAAGTTTATCAAAGATCCAAAGGCACATTATACTCAAGAAGAAACTGAGCTTCAAACCGGGTCTTCAAGCACTATGCAGCAACAAGGAGACAGCTCCAAAGCACTTGTGCCTTATTCTGATGACAATGTCAACAACTCAGTCCTTGAAGCTCTCATCAAGGCCTTGAAAGAGGCCTCCAAGTATGGTAAAGAATGTGGTATCTCTTTAAATGCTCAAATACATCAAATGTATTCTAAGACTCTTATTGTTGATCCTGGTGCATCACATCATATGATTAGTTATATGGAATTACTTGAGAACTTAGAACCTGCCCTAGGACATGTATTGATAGCTAATGGAGATAGAATACCTATTAAAAGCATAGGAAATTTTAGGCTATTTGAGACAGAAACCAGAGCGTTCTACATGCCATCTTTCACGTCTAATTTGCTATCCGTGAAGAAAATCACTTATGATTTGTGTTGCAATGTGATTTTTAGCTCTAATGATGTGATTATTCAGGATACTAACACTCTTGAGACACATGGTAAGGGAGACACCAAAGATGGCTTGTATGTCTTCAAGACATCAACAAAACCTCTCACCTATCTACTATTTTTGTTTCATATTTTGCATAAACGCCTAGTGATGTATGGCATGCTAGATTAGGCCATCCCCATGTCCGTGCTTTATAATTAATGTTGCCCAAAGTTTCTTTTAAATCAAATGAATATGAAGCTTGTATCTTAGGCAAGCATTGTCGGACTGTTTTTCCAGATTTATCTACCATTTACAAGCATTGTTTTGATCTTGTACATTCGGATGTGTGGACCTCACCATGCATATCTAGGGAAAATAAGAGATATTTTGTCACATTCATTGATGAGAAGTCTAAATACACATGGATAACATTACTTGTATCAAAAGATAGGGTGTTAAAAGCGTTTATAAATTTCTAGACTTATGTATCTAACCATTTCAACTCAAAGATATAAACGTTTAGATCATATAATAGAGGAGAAAACAAAAGTCATGCATTCAAACAACACTTAGCAAAGCATGGGATTGTCCATCAAACGAGCTGTCCATACACACCACAACAAAATGGTGTTTCAGAACACAAGAATATGCATGTCATGGAGGTTGCAAGGTGTATGATGTTCCACACCAATGTACCTAAAATATTTTGGGCAGATACGGTTGTGACAACTTGTTACCTCATCAGTAGGACTCCAACTAAAGTCCTAGATGGTGTCCCTCCATTTAAGGTATTGAATAAAACGAAACCATTCATTAATCACTTACGTGTATTTGGTTGTGTGTGTTTTGTACAAGGATACTAAGGCTATGTTCATTGGGTACTCAACCACTCAAAAAGGATACACATGCTATGTACCAGAAACAAGAAGGGTTCTTGTGTCAAGGGATGTCAAGTTTATAGAAAGGAAAGGGTACTATGAGGAGAAGAATTGGGGAAGCATAAAGGATTTACCCACTTTATCCTGGGATAGGGCTCAAAACCTCAAGAACTTGATGGAAAGACTTGGTATAAGCCTTCAACAAAATGGTACAGGTACAAATGAAACTGCTCAAGAGGAACCTCAACAAACTCCCTTACAAACTGATGATACCCACCTTGATCATGAGGGGGGAATACAACAAGAAGAGCTTGGACTTGATTCAGATCAGATTGAAGAGGATGCACAAGCTCAAACAGATCATAATCAAGGTGTTATCCAAGAAGAACCAGAACTTGTTCTAAGAAGAAGCACAAGGATTAAATACCCACCTAGCCATTGGAAGAATACAAGAGTATACTACAACAACAAAGTAGTAGCTTACCAAATTCAAAGCATTTGCACTCTGGATAAGTTCCCATTAGAACACCAAGTCTTTATTGGAAAACTTGAAGAAGAGTGGATTCCATAATCCTATGAAGAAGCTATCCAACATGAAGAATGGAAAAAAGCTATTAAGGCAGAACTGAAATCTATGGAAGACAACAAGACTTGGAATGAGATTGAGCTACCTAAAGGACAGAAGGTTGTAGGATCAAGATGTCTGTTTACTATCAAGTATAAAGCAATGGTGAAAAAGAGAGGAACAAGGTCAGATTGTTGCAAGGGGACTCACTCAAAACTATGGAGTAGATTATTTGGATACTTTTGCTCCTTTTGCAAAGCTTCATACAATGACAGTGATTCTATCAATAGCTACTAATATTGAGTGGGATATATGGCAAATAGATGTTAAGAATGCATTCTTGCAAGGGGAACTTAAAGAAGAAGCATACATGAGTTTGCCTTCTGGTCTTAAAGAAACTGTAGCACAAGGGAATGCATTAAGACTCAAGAAAGCCATTTATGGACTCAAGCAATCTCCATGGGCTTGGTATCACAAACTAAGCTCTACTCTCTTTACCAAAGGCTTCAAGATATCTGAAGCAGACCATACTATATTCACCCTTCAAAGAAAAGGAGGTATAGTAGTCATTCTCATCTACGTGGATGATATTATCATCTCTGGGAATGACAAGGTAGAAATTCAATTAAAAAAAGCTCTCCTCAAATCTATGTTTGATATTAAGGACCTTGGAGAACTCAAATACTTTCTTGGTATTGAGATTTGTAAGAACAAAGAGGGACTAATTTTATCTCAAAGGAAGTATGTTCTTGATTTGTTAAGTGAAAAATGAATGCTTGGATCTAAGGCTGAAAAACCCTTTGAAAGATGGATACAAAGTCAGTAGAGAGGGGGAGCTTGAAGACAAACCGATTTATGATCCCACACGCTATAGAAGACTTGTTGGTAAGCTTATCTACTTAACTATCACATGGCCTCATCTATGTTTTGCTGTGAATTAGGTAAGCCAACATATGCAAGCACCCAAGATGCACCATTTGAACATGATTGAAAGGATACTTAGATATCTCAAAGGATCAGCAAGCCAAGGTGTTTGGATGAGATGCAACAATAGCACTGAAATTGTTGGCTATTGTGTTGCGGATTGGGCTGGTGATAGGAATGATAGAAAATCTACCTCAGGCTATTGCACATTAATTGGAGGCAACTTAGTCACTTGGAGAAGCAAGAAGCAAAAGGTTGTGTCATGTTCTAGTGTTGAAGCCGAATATAGAGCCATGAGGAAACTGTCAACCGAATTGATGTGGTTGAAGGCATTGCTAAAGGACTTAGGAATTAAAACTGAAGCTCCAATCACAATGCATTGTGATAATCAAGCCGCAATCCATATAGCTACAAACTCAGTATTCCATGAAAGGACTAAGCACATTGAAGTGGATTTTCATAAGGTGAGGCAGTTGATTGAGCAAGGAATGATCCTCCCATGTTTCACAAAGAGTTCAGATCAACTAGCTGACATCTTTACCAAATAAGCAAGTTTGGACTCACATCCTTTCCTCTAGCTTAATCACTTCCCAAACCATGGATTCTCTACACCCTTTTTCCCTTATGATGGTTTCGTCCCAAGTGGTTTTCTATCCTAAGGTTTTTAATAAGGTAGAATGAGCGTGGTTCCGAGCTTAGTTATTACATTCAGTGATAAGCTAGGCTTGATGGGGAGTATTAAGCTAAGAGAGGGAACCATTTGATTAATCTTATCATGGTTTAGGTATTTAAATCAAGAGTGTGCATCAAGGTATCGGTTTAGTCTCAGATTGCAAACATTGGGAGAAGTAACAGTTATATACTTTAGAAGGAATGGGGTTTTAAAGGATGAGAGTCAATGGTTAACACTTTAGGCAATCTGACCCAACCATTAATGGCACAAGACAAGCCAAAAGAGGACAAACCTGTTTCAACTCTCTGTTCTTCAATCCCTATGCACCAACGGCTCCATCTCTTTGCTATGACCATTTGATTATAGTTTCTTCATGTATTCTCTATATAATAGAGATGTAACACTCATTGATTTAATAAGAAACTCATTCTCTTTATCTCTTCTCTCTCAATGGTTTCTACTTTCTCTATGAATATGTCCAATACTCTCTGATCTTTCTCATATTCTAACAACTTTGTGTCAGCGTGCATTTCACTCTTCCCTATGCACAAACGGCTCCTTCTCCTTATAGACAATACTCTCTTATTCTTTTCTCTATATATAGCTTGTAAACCTCATTGTATCAACCTAAGAGAAACAATTTATTCTTCTTTACTCTATTCCTCCATGGCTATGATATTAAACTCTCTCATCTCTCAACTCTTACTAAACACTCTCATTCTCTAAAAAATCTCACATGAACTACATTTTTACTTGATTCAAATGAGAAAGCATACATAACATATTTATCGGGATACAACATACAAGAATCCATTTCTACTTTATTTTGTTTCACCTTCATGAGATAATCAAAGTTAGTACATGAAATTTTAACAAAAAGAAAACAGATCATGGTCTTAGGTACTCTCAAAGAGTGGACCATGATTTTCTCAAGGGCCAAGGACTTAATTGCCTTAATGGCGGTCAAGGCTTAACACAACGTAGATCATCATTTCTTAGATAAAATATAGCATCAAGTTATGAATCATTTCTTTGGAGATTATTTTCAGACCATCATGCTTTTAACAAGGCATGAATCAGTTCTCTTTGAATGGATACAATTAG
>OVAO01000678.1:0-19072 GCA_900406285.1 Biscutella auriculata | reverse complement strand
ATTTAAAAATTATAAAAAATAGATCTAAAAAAGAGAATATATTTTTATCTCACGATCACGATGATTAATTAGCTTTAAAACTTTTAATTTTTACTTTTAAAATTTAAACGGGTGATATTGTCAAAAAAAATTATTATATACTAAAGAGTATAGTTTTATTTATTCTTATAAGAAATAAGAAAAATTCCAATTTTTTTAATGGATAAGATACAAAACATTCTCCACAAATTATGATTATCGATTTTAAAACATAATTTTGTTTGTTGTTACTAAAATTTTAAAAGAATTAATGATATTTTACCCAATAAAAAGTAACCATACAAATAATTTATTTTATAGTTTTATAAAATGGATCTTAAAATAAAGAGAAAAAATTATAATGACTAATTGTTTAAAAATTATTTATGATAAAATTAATATAAATCGATAGATATAATTTTATTATTTATGGAGAGAAGAAAAATAAAAAAGTTTGCTTCTGTTTTTTTAAAGTCTTAGTTAGGTGACTTCAAAAAATTGATGTTGTTTCAACTTAAAAAAAAAAAGTGACGGTGCAAACTTTAAAAAATTAGTTATCAAACTTTAAAAAATTAGTTATTTTTTAATGTATGATGGAATTAAATTTTAATGGGAAGATTGTTAAATCAGTTACAGCCATGACAGTAAAAGCTAATTAGGCCCTACATAAATTATGAATATTTTATATATCTTGTTTTATTTTATTTTTTTTACGAAAAAGATTAATATAAACGAGCAAAACACAGAGTTTACAAACTAACGGGAGCAAAGACAAGAGCTAGAGAAACTAACAAAAATCATAGTAAAACAGAGTCTCTTTGAATCAGAGACTATAACCACGAGGGTCCTCCAAGAGCGATGTAAGAGTTGAGACGTCCATCACGAGTAACGCTCTTTGCTATATCTTTGGTAGCCGAATTTGCTTTCAAGGAAGCAACTACAAAGGAGGTCTTATCAAAAGCAGAAGAGATGGATTTGATTTGAGCTAAACAGTTTCTATATCGAGGTCAATTCTTTGGGTTGTTGATTGCCTCCATCACTTGAGTACTATCCGATAAAAAAATGACTCTAGGATAGTGCAGATCCTTCAAACTTTGAATTGCCTATTCCAAGCCCTGAAATTCCGCATGAACGCAAGAAAGGAATGAGACAAGAGCATTCTGAGCATGTAATCTAACAGAGCATGTGGAGTCTCTCAGAACCCAAGAGGCTCCCAAGAAAGAGTGCTTGTTTCTCCAGGAAACACTTACATTGCACTTCATCATGTTGGCCGGTGGAGGGGACCAATTCTCCAAGATAAGATCTTTGCAAATCTTTGGAATAGATTACATCCGGTTCCAGTTACGAGAATCCTGGAAAGCCGACTCAACAATTGAGTCCAAGTTCTGATAATGATCTCTGAAAATGATATGATTTCTGTTTTTCCAAGTTAGCCAAATTGACCAAGGCATAGCCAGCCTTAAATATGGTGGTATGTTCCTATTATCCAAGCAATCCAAGAAAAAACCGATGTTGAAGGAGAGGGACGATGTAAACCCTTGAGAAGGTGTTGGAGCACCTGCAATTGCCCAGATTTGCGACGCTGGATGACATAAGAACATGGTATGGTTGATTGATTCTTCCTCTGAATTGCAAATAGGGCATTGGGGAGAGACGTTGATTTTCTTTGCTAGTAACCAGGTTGCAATAGATAGAGCCCCCGAGAGTGCTTTCTAGAGAAAAGTTCTAATTTTTGGCATCGAGTTAATGCGCCAAACCCTTGCCTTCAGAAAATTTGCAGTTTCCTCCTCTTGGTTTATGGGAGTTTGAGTAGAAACAGGTCCCTCCGTAACGAGCCAGTATCCACTTTTAATCGAGTAGGACCCCTGTTTGCTATAAGCCCAAATAAAAGAATCTTCAACTTGCTGGTTCAGCTTAATGTTCATTATGATAGATGTGTCTGATGCTGGAAAAAGATAGATTAACAGATCTAACTTCCAATCGCCTGAGGAGTCAAGAAGATGACTAACAGTGGATAAGCCATAAGGACAAATCTGGTTGTTAGTTGGTCTTCTCAGCTCTGAATCAGGTAACCACTTATCCGTCCAAATACGAGTGTCTTTGCCATTTCCATTGCTTTTCATCAACCCTTTAATCAAAAACTCCTTACCGAAGACGATGCTACACCAAGCGTACGAAGGTCGAGGTCCTGCTCTGCTCGACAAAAAATCATAGTTTGGGAAGTATTTAGCTTTTAGTAGCGAGGATGTGAGAGATGCAGGATTGTGTAAGATCCGCCAAGCCTGCTTAGCTAGTAAAGCTTGATTAAAAAGACTTATATCTTTGAAATCCCGCCTTGCTTCTTCGATCTGCATAATCTGTTCCAAGATACCCAATGTATTTTCTTTTTGGTAACGCTCTCATTCCACCAAAAGTTCGACAGGGCTGAGGAGAGTTTTCGACATTGGTGCTTGGGTAACTTGTAACAGGACATGGCGTAGACAGGTAAAGCTATAGCCACCGACTTTAGAAGAACTTCTTTACCCCATAGCGATAAGGTTTTTGCATACCAATTGTTAAGGCGTCTGGAAAGCTTTTGAGCAATGAAGCCCAGCAAAAGCCGCTTAGATCCATTGAAACAGTGAGGAAGTCCCAAGTACGAGTTGGAAGTGCCTCGCTGCTTAATTCTAGAGAAATCTGAGAGCATTTGACAGTAATAGGGATCAAGCTATCTCCAAAAGTGATTGAAGATTTGTCTAAGTTTATTAGCTGTCATGAAGCTCTTGAATAGAGGTCCAAAAACTTGAGGAGCTCACTGCATTCGGCCAGACTTGCCCTACAATTAAATAATGTATCATCAGCAAACAAAAGCTGTTGAACCGGAGGCGCCGAGGGTGCAATTCTCAATCAACTAATTCTCCTCGAACTTTCTGCTTGTGCCATCACATTGATTAGAGATTCTGTGCAAAGAATAAATAAAAAAGGAGACAAAGGGTCTCCTTGACGGAGACCTCTTGTTGGTGATATAAGACCTTGGGGCTTCCCATTTATGATAACTGAATAAGATACTGTTTCTACGCATTGCATTATCCAAAAAATCCAGCAACCAGAGAAACCAAATCTGATGAGAAGCTCTTTGAGGAAGGGCCATTCGACTCTATCGAATGCCTTTGACATGAATGTTTTCAGCATTAAGAAATCCGATTTACAAGAGTTCACTGTTTGAAGGGCATGATAGAGCTCGTGTGCGACCAAAATGTTATCAGATATCAGTTTTCCGGAAACAAAAGCTCCTTGTGAATCAGATAACATGCGGTAAAATCTTCTTCAATCTAACACTCAAAATCTTCGAGATTATCTTGTAAAAGACGGAGCACAAACTAATTGGTCTCAAGTCAGTCATTACTTTGGCATTAGGAATCTTCGGAATAATATATTGATTTATAAGTTATTATTTTATGTTCACAAAAATCTTTCTCTAATTTATCATATTTGTTTTCTAGGGTAGTGAATTGATAAATGATAACATAATGTAAGCAATGAAGAAATTTATTCACAAATTCAGTTCTAGTAATCATTTAGAATACATTTTTAGTAAGTACGAGAATGTTATATATATGCTATGTTCTTGTAAATCAAGATTCGTCGAATAGGATATATACTTTTTGTAAAGAATGCTCATACACAAACATGTCTTCTATAATAGTGATCCAACATTTGAAGGAAAATGATAGTGTGAGCCAAAAATTGTTTATCATAATAGAAGATTTGAAGTAAGACATAAGAAAACAAATTAAAATTAGAAATGAAAAATTGATATGTTAAAATTGAACATAAAGATGTATATAGATAAACAAATATCTTAAAAGCTTGGGGTACACTTGTAATATGGTAATATACATACATTTTCCATAACGATGAGGCAATGAGTTTGTTGTCGAACAAAAATATCATTTTAAAAAATGTAAAGAATACATCAAATGCAATCAAACATAGCCCAACATCTCTATATATTTAATCATATTAAGAATATCCTCATATGACTATGAATCTAAAATTGACTCTCTAATTTATTATTTAGGGTTGTTGACACACTATTTCGAAATAAAAATGTCTACAACCAATTCCAAAACCATCTTTACATGACAAAAATATGAATTTTAACTACTCTCTACTATCAATTTATCTATATTTTACATAATTTTTGTATCTTATTAGTTTTATATTTTCATTTGTCTATTAAATTTCGTAGTTACATAATTTAATAGTTAATTAACAGTCAAGCTAGAAAAACACTCCATTCTTCTTTTATATATAAGACTAGAATTGTGACCCACATCATATATGGACAGTGGCGGAGCCAAAGGTAAATGAGGGTAGTCCTTGGATCCACCCTCAAATTTTAAAAATCTGTAATTTTTAGGTTAAATTTGTAAATAAATTAATTTAGTTAAGTAAAATTTATCAAATTGACCCCCCTGAGTTTTTTTTTTAGATTGTGACCCCCGTAAAATAATTTTCTAGATCCGCCTCTGTACGTGGGATGAAGTTTTTATATTTTATATATTTTCAAAATTTTAATAAATATTAAATTGAAAAAATATATTTTTGTTTTTATAAATATAAATATTAAATATTTACTAATTTACTCATTTGGTTTAGTTAATAAAAATAAACAAAACAAAAAATTATGTAGCATATTAACTTATTTATAGAATTGCATCATATTCTTTTATTACTTTCTTAGTCCATCTGAGACTTTTTAACAATATGATTTTCGTTATAACTTGAAAAATCTTAATTTTTGTATTATATGAATTTTATATTAATTAAAATGTTTATATAAAGGTAATATCAAATAAATAGAAGAAGAACAATATAATTAATGATCGACACCATGCGTGGGGTAAAATATTTATATTAATATTTTTTTTGTCAACCGATTATGGGCCGCAAGGCCAGCCCATTAGCCAAAATCTCAATAAATGAGAGGAACAAATGTTCTCACGGGGACTCAAAGCTCCGACATGGTAACTAGTGATGCCATGTGTTTCACCACTGGACTAACGTCACTTGTTAGTATTTATATTCATATATTTTCAACATTTCAACATTTTCTATTTTTACTTTTATATTTTATATTTTAAAGTTTTATTTTTTTATAATTGTAAATATTTAATATTAGTTAATTTAATTATTTGTTTTAACTACCAAATCAGATAAACAAAACAAAATTATGTAACTTGGATGCTAACTAAACAAAGCTTTCTGACTTACAGTCAACATTTTGAGCATATTAACTTATAAAATTGCTTCATATTTTCTTTTTACTTTATTTGTCAATGTGAGTCTTTTGAAAAAATATTATTTTGTTTATAAATAGAATATTTCATATCCGTTTTGAAAATCTGAAGCATACAACACTCAAAAAATATTAAATTCTTTATTATATTATATATTATGTCAATTTTTAATAAAAAAAATATCAAATAAATATAAGTATGACGATATAATAATAAAAAATATGATATTAATACATATGAGATCTTCTTTTTTAATTGTAATAACTACATAATATTACAGATCTTAAATATAGAAATATATGTAGTGTTTTGACTTCTATAGAAATGACTGTAATTTCTATTTTAAATTTATTATAAAGACACACCAGAGAATGACACGTTAATATTTTTAACTTTTAACTCGAAGTAAAGACAATTTTCTTTTTGAGATAATTTAAAAATTGTGACCGACGCCAATGCGACACGTCAGATTTTTTAAGGTAAAAACTGTTCTTTTTCTTGCAACTTTTGTCAACTCGAAGTAGAATATGTTAAACAGTATTATGTCAAACGGAACTGGTTGCGTTGAAGTCATTGGTTCTTTTCCTATCCACAGAAAGTAGATGCTATATAATACTCTTTTTTGGCAACATATTTATATTAATATGATAGTCATTTTAACCAAGACGCTATAATACTTTTATTAATTGAAAATTTTAATCAAAAAATCCTCTTATATATTGAAAGAGAAATATTAGAGGCTACATATAAACCTTAAATTTTTTCTAAATTTTTTTATTTTACAAAATTAACATCGAAAACCTGTTATCAAACAAATTTATGATTAATTTATATTCTTAATAAAAATTATTTATTTATAATTTTTTTAAAAAATTACGAAATAATTCCTTAATTTTTTTTAAAAATTTTTTAGATATTATATTGGTTTGAAGATAAATATAAACAATTTTTTAACCAAGAAAAATTTGATAAAATTGTTAGATAAATATATCTACTTGAAGATAAATATAAATATTTTTAAAAANTTACTTGAAGATAAATATAAATATTTTTAAAAAATCAATACAAATTTAACCAACTAACCTCCGATTAAACTAAATCTAGAATATAACTTTTCACAAAATAACCTCTTTTATATTAAAAGAGAAACATTGATGTTTTATTTTAAAACTGAAAACATATTAAATGATATCTCATGTTTTTTTGTTTATTTATGGATGATCATGTGAATGCCAAATCTTGATGCAAAGATGACTAAATTTATTTTTAATTATCATTTAGCATCAAAATTTTTAGGAGTAAATTATAATAATATACAAAAATATAAATTTATTTTTGTTCAATTCAATACTTTTATTAAGAAAAAATAATGACAATTTATATTATATTATATATATAATTATTAATAAATTGTGTTCATTACAATTTAAACCATGCTATTAACCTAGTTTATATTAATATGATAATCATTTTACAACCGAAGTCATTTTATACCTTCTGGCTAACTTAGTTGCATTGTCCGATAGATTGTTATAAGTTCTGAGAATTTTCAAAATATAAAAGTAGGGATTAGAGGATAGAATATTTAGTATATCTATTAAGTATGGGGCCGCAACATGGTTTCTCCAGCTTGGATCGTAATTTTTCTTTCGAGACTGTTGTAGAAGATTAACAAGCTACTGTGAGTCTGATGTGAAAACTACTTTCATGTGCCCAAGTCTCTTTACCTGAATTATGGCTTCTTTGAAAGCATAGGTCTCTGCTTGAAGTAGTGTGGAAAGTGGTTGTATTGTGCCTACTCCCATCAGTTTTGGAGCTCCATCTCTTTGAACAAGTGTCATCCATAGCCTCCATTCTTCTTTTATGATTTCCCCGATTCATCTATGCGACACATCTCTTTATTTCCTAGTGGTAGATTCACTTTTCTTTCTTCATGTTTTGGATGAATCTCTGTATGGTTTTTATGTCTTCTTGAGTTTTGTCCCACTGCTTCCTGCCATAAAATGAAATTCATACATGATTTAGTGATAATCTTTGGTATCATCCACCTTTTTCCTTGATAAATTATACTATATCTACCCTTCCAAATATTCCACCCAATAAAAGGATATATCATTTTCATTGTTTCGGCTCGTTTCCATCAGTCTGAGCAATATTTCACTAACTTATTACTTTCGTTCTTCTTCTTCCACTATGAATCTAATTGGACTGAGTTCCCATATTTCTTTTGCTACTGTGCATGAGAATATAACATGCTTCACTGATTCCTCTCCATTACCACACACTGCATATTTTGTCTATGTTGATTCTTCTTCTATGACGATTTGTTACAACTGGGAGCGCATTGTGCATAATTTTCCACCAAAAGTGACGTATCTTGTGTGGGATGGAAAGTTTCCATATCTTCTCATATAACTTACTAAGGTTTGCTTGCATAGAGGAGCTCGGTCTATTATTGTTGTGTCTGTGGTCTGGTGTTTTTTTTACTATGATATCGCTTATGACAGTATATCTACCATCCTTTGGGTACTTCCAGGAGATGAAGTCATCATTTGTATTTTGTGTCGGGTGGATTTTCTTGATGAGGGTCACATCTGCTGCATCAAATATTTGTTCTAGCTTATTTTCATCCCATGTTCTTGTGCCCCTTCTATACAAATCCGAGACTTTCATTTTTCCATCAGTATTTTGCCCTTGCTTCTTCGGAGGCCTGAAGATTGAATCTGGAATCCAATTGTCAGACCAAACATAAGTATTGTTTCCTCTCCCAATTTGCCATTCAACCCCCTTTTTCAGGATGTTTATACCTTGACATATACTTCTCCAAGCATGGCTTGAGTTTCCTCTTGGGGTGGCTTCTAGGAGCGAACTGGTGAGAAAATATTTGTTTTTGTATACTTTTGCGAGGATGGAATTTGGGTTTTACAACATTCTCCATCCTTTCTTTGCCAAAAGGGCTTTATTGAATAATCTGATGTCTCTCATCCCTAAACCTCCTTCCTTCTTTGCTTTTGTTATTATATTCCAGGGTATCCATGGTATCTTACTTTTGTCCATATTAACTGACCAAAAGAACCTTCTAATGTCTCTCTCTATTTTCTTGAGGACTGTTCGTGGGAGCATAAAGAAAGACATGCTATAGGTTGGTATTGCTTGCAGTATTGCCTTAATTAATGTTTCTTTTCCAACTTGGGATAGTAGCTTGTTGTACCAGCTTTCTATTTTTCTACTCATCTATATACTCGAAGCAGGAGCTCTTATTTCTTCCTATGGTTTATAGGAGTCCTAGATAACGGCCAAAGTCTCCAGTGCTACTTACTCCTAATTTTCCAACTACCATTCTACATTGAATTGAGGATGTACCTTTGCCGAAGGAGATAGCTGATTTGTGGAAATTCACCCATTGACTTGAAATGCGACCGTATTCCTCTAAAACCTCCATAAGATGTTGTCATTCCTTTTTGTTGGCTCTATAGAAAACAACAAAATCGTCCGCAAAAAACATGTGAGATATAGCAGGCACATTCCTGCTTGCTTTATAGCCATGCATAAGTCCTTGGTCAACTTTCTTTTTAATTAGAAATGAGAGACCTTCAGTTCATCATAAATATAGATAAGGTGAGAGAGGATCACCTAGTTTGATTCCGCTTCAGGGTTAAATGCGTCCTTCAGGTGATCCATTAATGAGTGTTGAGTATGTAAGAGTTGTGATGCACGTTCTAATCCATTGACACCAAGTATCTGCAAAACCCATTTTCCGTAGTATGTAATCGACATACTCCCATTTTACTTTATCAAAAACTTTTGTTATGTCTAGTTTGACTGCCATGAAAGGTTGTCTAAGGGTTTTGTCTTTAGAGAATGCAACATTTCATGAGCCACTAGCACATTGTCTGTAGTTAGTCTTCTTGGAATGAAAGTTGTTTGGTTCTCACATATGAGTTTATGTAGCCAGGGTTTTAATCTATTTGCTAAGACCTTAGATATAAGCTTATATGCTGCATTGCATATGCTTATGGGCCTGTAATCTTTGACCATTTGAGGGTTTTTAATTTTTAGGATCATGCATATGAGGGTGTGATTAATCTGGGGATCTATATATTGGTACACACCTTCGCGGATTATTGAACAATGATGCTTGTAGAAGCCGACATTGAAACCATATGATCTTGGGCACTTGTCCTCATTCATTTGCTTGAGAGCTTCATCTACTTCTTTCTTTGAAAGATCTTTAATGAGGCTTTCGTTTATCTCAGTGGTAACTCTGCTTTCCATTTCTTGAAGCACTTGCAAGGCATTTTCTGTTTCATTAGTGGAGTAAAGATGATTAAAATAGGTTGTTGTTACTCTTTCAAGGTCCTAATATGAGTAACATTTGTTGCCCATCTCATCCTTTAGAATAGTTATTAGTTTTTGTTTCTCCTTTGCATAGTCTTTAAGTGGAAATACTTTGTATATCTCTCTCCTGCTTGAAGTCATTGTACTCTACTTTTTGTTCTCTAATATTCCTCTTCCAACTTATAATGATGGTTTAACTCCTTTTTAAGGCTTTGGATGGTATTGAAATTTATAGGATAATTTTCATATTCTTGTTGGATTTTCACCTTGATTTTGCTGATTTTCTTGCTGGAGTTGGTTGACGTGCTTCTTCTCCATTTTGCATGGTTTCCTCGACATAGATTAAGAGTCTTTCTTATCTGGTTTGGTGGGTACATAATAGATGCTTTTTTGCCAAGAGTTCTTTATAACCTCCTTGACTTCCATACTTTCCCTACATCTGTTATCATACTTGAAAAGCTTCTTTGTTTTCCTCCACTTGCTCTTTTTATAAATTACCAACGGTCTGTGATCTGATCCAATTCAATCCAGGGCTTTTGTATAAGCATTTGGATATATGCTAAACCACTCTGAACTTGCCATTGTATGGTCTATTCTTGTCTGGATTAGATGGCCACATCAATTTCCTGTCCATGTGCATCTTCCTCCTATCATTGGACTATCCATCATGTCTGTTGCATTTAGAACTTTCCTGAACATATCGAAGGATCTTTCATGTCTCACTGCCCCCCTTTCTTCTCTTCATTGCTCATATATCATTATAATCCCCTAGCATTATCCATGGTTTATTTAGAAAATTCTCATCTTGTGCTTCTTCTATTAAGGCCTTCTAGAGAGTAGTTCTTTATGATCTCTCGGGGTTGCCATATATATAGCAAATACCAAAACTATTGTCCCCGTCTATAATATTAAACTTCGTGATATTGAGATTAGGCTGCCCCAGAACTGTAGACTGCAATTGTGATTTCCAAAAAACTACTAAGCCTCCTCCCGAGCCAATTGCCGGTATCAAAACACTTTTGTCATACTTAAGCTGGTTCCCAATATTTTGTACATAACTATTTACATTTTTTGTTTCAACGAGGAACATGATATCTGAGGAGTATTCTCTCGAGATATCTTTGAGATAACGAATAGTCAGGGGGTTCCTTTGGTCTCTAACAATTCCAATGCATAATCCTCATGGTTCCTTTGGTGGTTTGAGGTTAACCACCAAACCATCATCATTTTGGGTGTTCTCTTTTTGGATTTTTGATGGGCCTTCACTTGTCTCCATCTGCCTTTCATCCATCTTTATCTTCATACCTTTACATTGGAGAGCTCTTATACATTTCTGAGACCCTTGTGACCACTCTTACTCTGTCATTTCCTCATAGTTCTCAC
Organism: Biscutella auriculata; assembly: GCA_900406285.1. Taxonomy (NCBI): domain Eukaryota; kingdom Viridiplantae; phylum Streptophyta; class Magnoliopsida; order Brassicales; family Brassicaceae; genus Biscutella; species Biscutella auriculata. The sequence goes on along the minus strand of OVAO01000678.1, from coordinate 8,051 downwards.
CACTTTTCTCCACTTCAGGGGTGTCTCAGTTTACAAGTATGTTTTCCCCTATGTGAGCCTCTTGTGTTTCCTTATCTTCATTGGTTATCTATGTCTGCTTTCTTCCTAATTTTGAGGTTTGGATTGTTGGTTCTCCTTGTGGTGGACTTATCAATGGTTGTCCCTCTTCTCTCATAGCACTTGCAGATCTCGTTTCTATGCATACCAAAGTGGCGTGCGTTATAGGTCCACAGTTTCTGCAAAACTTTTTCAGTCTTTCATATACAAAGCGGAGCATCATAGGTTCTCCGTGAGGATCCAAATGAGCAAGTATGTTGAATACCAGCTTGGTTCTAATATCCAGGTTAATCGTTGAGTAATTCTTTGTTGGCTCCCTTATATAGACTCCTACCACTTTTCTGAGGGATCTTCCTATCTCATCCAAAATGCGCTCATTTCTATGTTCCTCAAGTAAGTCTAGGATATGAACCCAAATGTTTATCTTTGTCAGGAAAGTTGGTTCATGCCTGTTAGTCCACTTATCTACCACAATGAGCTAATCTCTGAAGTTCCATGGTCGTTCTTCTAGTACTGTTTTCATGTCTTGCTCTGTTTTAAAGAAAAACCGAATCTTACCATCTTGGAGGATTTGACCTCTGACCTTCCATTCCATTCTTCATGCTTTTGGGAGGATGGCTTTCATCCATTTAGGGTTTTGGTAGGTTTCATTTAGACCCTTGACTATGGGGCTTTTGTTCTTATTTTCTTCTTGTTGGTGATGGATCGAGTCAGAGATACGAAGAGGTGCTTGATTTGCTCCTAGGGTTAATCTCTGGAACGATCTCCATATTCCTTTGTCCTTCTCCATTTGTATGCCAATCGATTGAAGATTAAAGTAGAATATATTTGCTTTTGAGATCAGATTGCACAAGCAGATTTGTGAAAATTAGATTAAACACTAATTAGAGAGAAATCGCCTCGTTGGAAGCTTCTAGTCGGGCGAAGGTTTCAGATGTTATAATACTAAGCAAACAAATACATAAGATTCTTCTTTTCTTTATTTTTTCCCTTTTTTATGAGATAATTGAATTCCACACTGGAGTTGGTTGAGACATACATCATATCAAGGTATTTCTTCATATGGTTGATGTTGGATAAGCTCTTAAGGATCTTCAAGTTCAAGATACTCTTGTTGTGATTTCAATAGAACTGGCGAGCAAAATGTTGTTTCAAATGTCTACTACATTCCAGATCTTAAAAGCAACATTCTGAGTCTAGGAGTCTAGGACAAGCGATTGAGATTGGTTGTGAAGTACGAATGAGACAAGACTTCTTGACAGTACATGATCCAAGTCGGAGACTCTTAGTGAAGGTTACACAATCACCTAATCGTCTTTACAAAATCGATCTCAAAATAGGGAAACCGATGTGTCTAAGTTCAAGGATAGAAGATGAAACATGGAGATGGCATGCAAGGTTGGGACATATAAGTTTCAAGAAAATGAAAACTATGTCTCAACAAGAACTCATTCTTGGACTACCGAGCTTAAAGGAAGAGATGAAGATATGCAAATCTTGTCTCGCTGGGAACCAAACTCGGGCATCATTCCAAAAGACAACAACATATCGAGCTTCAAAATCTCTTGAGCTCATACACGCTGATCTTTTTGGACCGATCACGCCATCAACTGCAGCAATTAACATATATATATATATACATTTGTTATTGTCGATGATTGTTCAGGATATATGTGGGTGATGTTGATGAAAGAAAAGAGCGATGCATATGCACAGTTCAAGGCATATAAACGATTGGTGGAGAAGGAACTTAAGAGTGAAACCATGACTCTAAGGACTGATAGAGGAGGCGAGTTTACCTCAATGGAGTTCAATGATTTTTGCAATAAGAATGGGTTAAAGAGACATCTCATGGCTCCTTACACCACTACAAGAAAACACGGGATGAGCGACTACAGTATCAGTCGCTCAGTAGTCGCTCATTGACCAGGAGCGACCACATAGAGACGATATGAATTAGTCGCTTTATCTTCGTCGCTAATGGAATTGGTGGCTTAGAAGTCGCTCTTTTGTGACCAAATAAGCGACCATCTGCGGCTGTAGCTATTAAGCGACCACAATAAGCGATTGTGTCAGTAGTCGCATCAATGTGAAAGAGCGACTAGTCAACGGAGCATAGATAGTCGCTGATGAGAGCGACTAGAGGAGTGGTAGCTCATACGGAGCGACCATATTGGTAGTAGCTCCCTTAGAGCGACTAGTTTGGTGGTAGCTCAAGTAGAGCGACTAAATTGGTGGTAGCTCAATTAGAGCGACTGTTGTGGTGGTAGCTCATTTTTAGCGACCCTGAATGTGGTAGCTCACATATAACGACCATGAATGTGGTAGCTCATCTAGAGCGACTCTGTATATGGTAGCTCTTCTAGAGCGACTACACTCGTGGTAGCTATTTCAGAGCGACTACGCTCGTAGTAGCTAATGTGGAGCGACTACGATTCGCTGGAGTCGCTCCTCCAAGTGACTACTGTTGTGGTCGCTTATATACAGAGCGACTACTTTTCTAATTAGTTTAATTTGAATTTTTTTGTATTTATATTATTTATAATATTAAATATTAAAATAATAATTAGAAAATAAAATGATATTAAAACGAAATTCAAAACATAAATATTCAAAAACAAAATAAAGAGTTTGAAACGGAAAAAAAAAACACTNTCTAATTAGTTTAATTTGAATTTTTTTGTATTTATATTATTTATAATATTAAATATTAAAACAATAATTAGAAAATAAAATGATATTAAAACGAAATTCAAAACATAAATATTCAAAAACAAAATAAAGAGTTTGAAACGGAAAAAAAAAACACTAATCATGGTTTTCCGGCGGAGTATGGTAGTTCGTTGGATCTGAGGTGGGATGAGCTGGCGGGGGAGTCAACAAGGAAGGAGAAAGGTTCGGGATTAGAGTCTTGAGGAACTCCATGACTACGGCTAAACGGATCTATGTCTCCTGATTGTCCAGCATGAGTCGAGACTCGATCTGATCCCGACGAGCTTTCTCGGCCGCATTGAGAGCTTCTTGTTCGGCAATCCGCTGTTGCGCCGCACGAAGTTCGTCTTGGATCTGGAGATATTGCGAAGAACTCGCAAAGCCTTGAGGTCGGAAACTTCCACCGCCGATATCCAAAGTCATGTTGAGGTTTCCAACCCCGTAAGGGCGACCCTACTCATCAACAACAGTACACTGCAAATAAAATTGAGAATTTTTGTTTTATAAGAAAATAATTAATAAATGTTAAACAATTATTTTGTAAAATACCTGAATGAAGAGGGCGTTCATCTGCTCTTGGGTGAGCGCGGGTTGAGAAGTGTCGTCGGATGCTTGATCGGGATCCATTTGACTCAGCTTAGCCTGGAAGTTGTTGTCGAAGGTTTCATAAACCTTCTTCGCCTTAAGGTCGACGCACGTTCCATCGGGCCGTGTATGTGTCTTGTGGAACACATCAGAGAGAGTGGCCGGTCTACCGATTTTTTTCGTCTACCTTAAAATGAATAAAATATAAATTTAAATTAAAAATTAAGTTAATAGAAAAATGTTAAAAAAAAACTAACCAATTCCTGTTGATGACGCAAAAAAGATTTATGGCCCGGTAAATGCTTGTGCGGACCGAGCCCGTCACAGTCGGAATTTCGGGAGTTAAAAGCATTGCTACTCCGCTCCCGGAACTCATCGGTGTCCCACCTCTTGCACATCTCCGTCCAGATCTCCTCGCTGCACCATATTGGGCGGGTACCCTTTTGCTTAGCCCGAGAGACGTTGTCTTTAAGACGACGTTGGAAGATCAGCTCAAACTCCTCGCGCACAAGTGACGTGTGCACCAGATTCCAGTTAAAGCGTTGCTAAAATTAAAAATAATTACGTTAGGAATAAAAGAGAATTACTTAATTAGAAATATTTGAAACGCAATAAACAACTTACAGCGAATGTGTAGAAGTACAAGTCCTGGGCATGCGCGGATGTTACCGCCCAATTGTAATACGCTCCATGAAATTTGTCCTTTAGGACATTCGAGACCACCGTGACAAGTTTTCCCTTGTCACGGCCAAACCTGCAAAAAAAAATTTAATCAATATAAAGTAAAATATAAAATTCTAAAAATAATTTTACATTTTAATAAAGTTTTAAATTATTCTATGATTATCTTATTAAATTTTAATTTTAGTAAATTTTAATAAAATTTTATTAAATTCTAAAAAAAATAAACTTATAACAATTATAGTTATAACATTATATAAATTTACATAAATATTTTTAAATTATTCCATAATTATCTTATACATATTTATAAACATATTTATAATTTTCCTATAATATTGTATATTTTCCTAAAATAATTCTAAGATTATCATATAAATTCAAAAGCATACAAAAATATTTTTAATAAATTCAATAAAAATTGTAGACATACTTTAAATTTTCCTACAATTTTCATAAATATTCCTAAAATTATTAAACATTCCTAAAACTATTAATATATACCTAAATATTTCTAAATTTATCTAAAACAAATTTTATAAATATTCTAAAAGCTTTATATTATAATCTAAAATTATTATAAATTATTAAATAGTATGTAAAATAATTTTAAAAAGTATCAAAAATTATACCACAAAGTGCCATCAATAGGCGTTGGATCGAGCATCTTCAATCGATCACGGCCCTCCATTCATAGAAACACGTCAATTGAAACCGGGGGCTCGTTAATCGCCGGATTTGCGGGAGGAGCAGCGTCGTGATTGACCGGTGTTTGCTGCTGGGTGGGTAAGGAAAATTCGGAGGCGAGAATCAGAGATCCGGTGAACCCCAATTGTTCATCGGGGGAATGGGTTGAGGCGACGGTTGAAACTGCTGTTGGTTGAGCGGAGACGGGGCAAAAAGTTGTGTTTGCCGGAACTGCCTCGCCGTATTTTGGCCATCGGATTCCGGCGACGGCACAAAATTGGGGACGAAGGTAATTCCGGGATGGAGGCGGTGAGAACTGGTAGATTCTCCGGGAGAATGGCCCTTTCCTCCACGGCGTGGTTTACCACTAGATCCGGTGGTCCCACACATGATAGGATTACGACTGCGTGAATCCGGGCAAATTGGAGAGTGATTTCTCTGAGTTTTGGCTGAGAATTCGCGTGATAATAGAGGAGCAAAGAAACTGTCCGATGAAGAAGATGAATAAAGAGCGACTACTTAGTAACGTGGCTCNTAGTAACGTGGCTCTATAGTCGCTCTTTTTAAAACCGCAGAAGTCGCTCCAGTGGTCGCTCTATTGCGACTATGAGCGACTACTTTTGAAATTAAGAATCGTTTCTCCTTGAGAATTGCGTATAGTATTGGTCGTGGTAGCTCTGTTGGTAGCTCTAGTGCGACTACGAGCGACCACAAATAAATTATATAACCGTTATGTCTTGGTATTAGAAGTTCGAATTGATAGTAGTCGCTCCAGTGGTCGCTCTATTGCGACTCCCTGAGCGACTACTGTAAAGTTATATGGGTAAACGAGAAAGCAATGAGTGTGGTCGCACTGGTGGTCGCACTAGAGCGACCACGTTAGCGACTATGGTTTTCTTCGGCCTCTCAACGTCAGCGATCCGGGTGAAAACGAGCGTGGTCGCTTCTACAGTCGCATTAGAGCGACCATGGTAGAAAAAAAAAACTTGTGTAGAGACTAGGAATCGAACCCTGGTCCTTCGCTCAAGTGAGGTGCATAGGGTAGTGCTCGTTGCCATTGCACCGTTGTCTCATAATCGTAAATGGTTTCAACTTATTTGTATATAACCTAAAATTATAAGTTTACTTAGTTGTTTCGGTTTTTTATCTCGAAAACGTGGTTTAACAATATACAAATCCTGAATTATCACCAATCTTTAAACATTGCAATCATATAAACGTTTGAAAGGTGTAGAAATGATTGATGAAGCGAAATCTAAAATTAAATTGAATTTTATACGGCATGTGGTATAGTAGCGGTTAATTGTATATGAATTGTTCGAGTTATTACACGAATTGTATAAAAATGAAAATTTTTTTTTTGTAACTTGAGAATTCGAGTATAGTGACAATATCATGATATATAATAGAGAAATAGTATCGGTTTTCGTAACGAACTATAATAAAATATGGAATTTTATAAGTTATCGAGCCTATCGTTGCTCATATGGTCGCACAAAAGCGACCACGACAGCGACCAAAAAGGGTTACATGTTCGAAACCTCAACTGGTCGCTCCATGGGTCGCACATGAGCGACCATCTGAGTGACCCCTGTGTTAAATCGTTTACGCTTCAGTCGCTCCCATGGTCGCTCTAGTGCGACCGCTAAAGCGACCACCTTTATTTTTAAAAAAACTTTGCAGGGACGGGGATTCGAACACTGGTCCTGCGTCAAGAGAGATGCATTGTATAGTGCGTATTGCCATTGTGCCATTGTCTCATTTTCGTAAATGGTTTATACTTAATTGTATATAGCATATAATATTAAGTTTATTTATTCTTTCGGTTTTTATTATCTCAAAAACGAGTTTTAGAAATATATAAATCCTGAATTATCCTCAATCTTTAAACATTGTACTCATTTGAACAGTTGATGGGTGTAGAAATGATTGAAGAACCGAAATCCAAAATTCGAGTGATTGTTATATGGACTGCGGTAGAGTAGAGGATAATTCTAAAGGAATTGTTCGAGGTATTACACGATTTGTATAAAAATGTAATTTTTATTTCATAAATTGAAAATGCGAGTATAGTGACGGTATCATGATATATAATATAGTAATATTATAGGATTTCGTAATGATTGTTTTAAAATTAATTGTATATATCCGAGATATGTTCTTTATTTATGGTTCGAATAGTTAAACAATTCGTAAGCAAAAATACTACATTACTTTTTCTGGATTTCATAAATTCGTGACATTAAATATGATTTATGGTTCATCATCATCATCACCAGAAGTCGATAAATTACACATAAATTCATCAGCAGGTTCCTCATCATCATCGCCGAAATTAATATTTGCGGTTCCTCCTGATGCATCGGCTAAATTCTCCACAATAAGCTCTTCAATTGTATTTACTTCAACATCAGCGTCTGTTTCCTGTTGCAAAAGCGGGGGTGGTACGTGGATTGACTTTTATAACATTTAGCCACACTTGCCTCGATGCTTTTGTGCACGGATAAGGTACATAGAAAACTTGATCGCCTTGAGAAGCTGATATGTACATATATATTATTAGGTATTTTTAAAAAATTAAAAACCTTAAGAAAAGTAGATTTAATATTTACCTAAAATATAAGGCTCATATTTGTAATATTTTCCGTTTGCAAGAACATTGATAACACCCTCGTTGCTCTTTCTCGTTCCTTTACCAACAGTTGGGTCATACCACTCACATTTAAAAAGTGTGATCCGTAAATTAGCAAAACCACCATACTGTAACTGGAGGATATCTTCAATGTTCCCATAAAAATCTTCTTCATCTGATGCATCTGCATAATTTTCTCCTTTAACACATATGTCGTAGTTATATGTTTTCTTCAATTGTCCGTGACTTCGTGTATGGAACAAATATCCTCTTATGTAAAATATGGGCCACGACATTGTCTTGATCATGGGCCCCTGAACGAGCTCTTCAACCCACATTGGGAATTGTTTGTTTGTCCCTCTTCTCGCCAGCACCTAAATTGGGTTACATATATATTATACAATTTTCATACAATTTATAAATACTTATATTTTCCAATATACCGACATATATATACTTACATAAGTTTTCACCCACGTAGGAAATTCTGCATCTCTTTTTGATGTAACTTCATCTTCAGTTAGACCGGGAGAGTTGAAAGGAATGTGACTCTCAAACATGCTATTTATAGAAAGAACAACCTTGGAAAGAATCATTATTTCCGCAGAATTGTAATTAAATATATTTCTAAACAACTACACCCGTAATATACCTCTCAAGTGGCCGAAAGTAATCGCAATTACGCAAAACATATGCA
>OVAO01000677.1:0-17954 GCA_900406285.1 Biscutella auriculata | reverse complement strand
TGTGTTTCTACACCTCTCCTGACAAACAAAATCAAACACAAAAGACTTAAGCTCTATAAAAAACAGAGCTCGGGTTTAAATAAAAGCATCTGATTCTCCAGAGATGCTAAGCACGACAAAGAACAAACAGCAGTTGACTCTTCCGAGGCAATGATTGATTCTTCCAAGGCCTAAAGAAAGAATCCGCGGAAGGAGATCGGCGGAGCGAAGAGACGCAGGGTGCGAGACGGCGCCAGAAGTGAGGCAAGGAGAGAGAACCCTGTGGATCTCTATCGATCTGTATCGATCTCTCTCTCACTCTCGCAACACATCTCAAGCAGATGCAGGACGGAACGAATCGGCGGAGCGAGGTCACCGGAGAACACAGACAAAGAGAGAGAGACGGCGGCAGCACCGAGGCGAAGAAGGGAGAAGCATCTTGATCTCTCTCTATCTGTCTCGATCTCTCTCTCACTCTCGCAACACATCTCAAGCAGATGCAGGACGGAACGAATCGGCGGAGCGAGGTCACCCGAGAACACAGACAGAGAGAGAGACGGCGGCAGCACCGAGTCGAAGAAGAGATAACCCTCGCGATGTCTCTGGATCTCTCTCTCGCAAAACACATCGAAATGTCAGCTTTGAAACAATAACCAAACCAAAACCAAAACCAAACACCAAAACCAAAAACCAACCCAGGCGACGTGTCAAGTTCTCATTGGACTAAATTGAATCCGACGTGGACAGGTGCAAAGGCTTCAAAAGTTTCCTTTCATGTATTATGATTTAATAAAGTAGTCAGATTAACTAAAATCTTAACCAATTAAACATTAGTGATCTAGTAGAAAAATCTTGAGGGTAACGCCTAATCTAGTCTATCAATTTTTACCGGAGATTTATTTACTTTGACTTGAAGGATATTAAAAACCAAAGAAGTGAATTCGGCGACTACACAGTCTACACTTCTCCTGGAAAAGCATTAGTCAGACTCCATTTACAAAAAGAAAAAAAAGAATTATTTGTTGTAAATTATAAATTGTACAGAAGTAGTTGACCAAAAATACATAGATACTTTTTTACAACTTAGTCTCGTGTGATAAAATCATACATATAGTGAATAAAGTTTAAGTGTAAGAAATTGTTATGAGTTATATTTCTCATAAGTTATAACTAAGAGCATTTTTAAAAGATACTCCATAATTTTTCTAACATGATTTTTTTTGTTATTTACAATAAAAATCTAAAATTTTAAATAAGAAGTTTCACTATTCAGAACAACATATTTGAAATTTCATTTTTTTGGCATTTTGCTCCTTACATTTATACATCACATTTATTATTCTTAGAAAAAAAATTATTTATCATTTTTAATCAGTAAATTTTTATATCTCATAAATATTTCCAATATTTTTTATTAATATAAATTTCACATAAAATTAAATAAAAAGTTCAAAATATTGTTGTATAATGTGGTAAATTTGAGTTCGTGCAAAAAAAATGTGGTAAATTTGAGTTTACACATAAATTATTTTTAAAAAATTTATGGAATAATGTGATATTTTGTTTGTAATTTAATATTTAATTATATATTTATATGTAAAATTTTATATTTTGGTGTTACATTTTATTAATTAATATTAATGTAATATTTTAACATAGGTGCTAGTTATTTATAAAAAGATTGTGATTTTAAATTAATTATGATAAAATATAAGGACCATATTATAAAATATAATTTTTTTGAAGTTTTGTTTGAAGTTTTACTTTTGGAAAATAACACCTTCAAACTTCAATTATGAAGTTTTGCAAACTTCAAAATAGAATTTCTTTTTAGAGATGCTTTAACCATGTTGATCTAAATTCTGAAATTTGTTATGCTTTAAATAAATACTAGAGTTAAACATGCTTTCAACACATATACTTTTATTTTAAAATTAATATTGATAATTATTATTTTAAATTATAAAAATATGATAACATATAATCTCTAGATTATACATGATTTATTATTTGATTTGAAAATTTCTATGGGAATATTAATATCTAATTAATTAAAATATTCTTAGGAATGATATTAGTTTAAAAATATTGTTAAGATTGATATTCATTTTTTAAAAAAATATGGCTAGATTGGTCAAATTTATTATGCAATAAATCATAGATTTTTAAATATTGTTTTATTTAATATAGATAAATTCAACATATTATTAAAATTGTTAACAAATAATTTATGTTGTTAATATTTAATAGTTTTAAATATTATTTAAACTACGTAGTTTATATTTTTCTGAAAAATAATATCGTAAATGTAATACTTTTTAAAAATATATCAAATATTTCTTTAAATTTTTAAATTTTTAAGAAATTAATGACAAAGAGTATTTTTTAGAATATATTAAAAGCGTGATGTATTATTGTAAAGAAATAATATTATAAAATAATTAAATCTTAAAAGGTTAAATAACAAATAATATTTCTCTAGAAATATTTAAAAAAACTCTTGATATATTATAATAGACTAATAATATTATTGTAACGAAATATTTACCTAATCATAAGAAATAATTCATTATAATTTTTATTGTAGAGTTATTTTGTTCTAATATAATAGATGAATTTGTATTTGATGCCAAGATTTTTTCCATTGTGCTTTAAGAATATGAAGAATTTTCCGTTATAAATAATTTAAGAAAATAAAATTCAATGAAAAAACCTACAAAATAAAGAAAAATTATATGATAAAAATGGTGATATGACTAGGAAAAAGAAAAGAAACAAAATGACCATGTACCATGAACGTGTAGCTATCGCCTTACGCCTAACAACTTAGTCAAAATGAAATGTATACTGGACTTTGTTTTCTTTCCTTTTTGATTTGACCATTACAATAATCGCTTTTGCCTTTCGCTTATACGTTTTTCTTTTATTTTACGAATATGAAAACTTCATATTCTTTTATGTAAGCACGTGTTTAGTAAGATATTGATATATTGTTTGCACTAGCTCCAACTAATTTTCGAATGAAACCATGACTAATTTATAAAGTTATCGCAAAATATAAAAAAAAATCATCATTAAGAATAGAATTTGGAATGGATAGTAACTAGCGAAGATAGAAAAGACTAACGTAGAAGTAGTGATATTGTTGGAATAAGTTATTAGAATTGTTTTAATTTTTTGTCAACTTGTGGAAATTATTGATCAAAGGATGTGAATAAGCAATTCTTTTTGGGGTTATATATGTAAATTAAATAATTTATTTGTTTTTGGTAAAGATAAAAAAAGTAAAGCCAAAAAGGTCACAATGTTTATGTTTGAACACGTGCGGGATATCAGAATAAAATCAGTTCATGACATATTTGGAAAGCATTGACCATTGAAAAATAACAAATAAACCTCTGTATGTAGAAGCCAGGGATACATGTATAGTGTTCTCTTACAATATGTATACGAATTATATATATATATATATATGCTTGTCAAATTTATATGTTTGTATTAGCGATCTGATTAAGGAGTATAAGTAAAACGAAATTTGAAATAATGAAAAAAAAGTTACAAGAAGTATAGATTTGTTTTAGTTTGAGAGAGGTTGAATGAAAAAAAAGCTAAATTATGTTTTAAAAAAATGCGATGGCTCGAAGTTATTAATTTTGTTTGAAGTTCAAGGGGGCATGTATCTTGACTCCTTCCAACCAACCATTTTCTTTTACCATACTTTTGGATTTTGCTCATTAAAACACATCACTAAATGTTAATTTCTAAATAAAAATATCCACATTGAATTGGCTTAACCATTTTCACATCGATCTTGTTTGTTTTTAGTTTGGAATGTGATATTCTTTTATGTATTTATCAATCAACACGTGATTTCCTGAAGATCTATAGGTTATATCTCATCGCTAAACATTTGGTGGAGATAATACTAAAAACACTTAGGTCATGTTTGTTTCCTCATCCAACATCTGCAATTACATCCAGCATCTAGATGTTGTATATAGATTTTACATTTAGATATTACACGTTTTTGTATCTCCATCGAGCATCTGCATCTAACATTTAGATATTATATCAATATGTTGTTCGTTTTTGTATCTAGATCCATCATCTTAATATTGCATCTCAAAAATATTTGTACATTTCAAAATTGAATCTCAATTTTTTGAAAAATGCGAAATTCCGATTTTACGGAAAAAATGTAAAATCCCGGTTTTCCGGGTAAAATGAAAAATCCTAGTTTTTCAGAAAAATATGAAATTTCGGTTTTTAGGGAAAAACTTGAAATCCCGATTTTCCGAAAAAAACGTGAAATCTCGGTTTTCCAGAAAAAAACATGGAATCTCGGTTTTTTGGGAAATGTGGAATCCCAATTTTTGGGAAAAACGCAGAATCCATATTTTTGGGAAAACGCGAAAACCCAGGATTTTGAGTTTTTTCGAAAAACTAGGATTCCGTGTTTTTCCCGAAAAATCGGGAATCCGTGTTTTCTCCCAAAAACCGAGATTCCATGTTCTTCCGGGGTTCCGAGTTTTCCTGAAAAACCAGGATTCCACGTTTTTACCGAAATACCGAGATTCCACGTTTTTCTCGGACAACCGAGATTTCACGTTTTCCCGAATACTCAGGATTTTGAGTTTTTCCCAAAAAATCAGGATTTCGAGTTTTTCCCGAAAAACCAGGATTCCGTGTTTTTCTCCAAAAACCAGGAATCTGAGTTCTTCCCGAAAAACCTGGATTTCACGTTTTTCCCAAAAAAACCGAGATTTCGCATTTTCCCAAAAAAACGGAATTCCGCATTTTTCCAGAAGAACCGGGATTCAGCATTTTTCCTGAAAACCAGAGATTCCGAGTTTTTTTTCGAAAAACGAGATTCCGCGTTTTTCCTGAAAAATCGAGATTCAGTGTCTTCCCAAAAAAAATCGGGATTCCGCATTTTTCCCAAAAACGAGATACCACGTTTTACCCAAAAAACTGGGATTTCGCGTTTTTCCCAAAAAATCAGGATTCCAAGTTTTTCCAAAAAAACCGAGATTATGCGTGTTTCCCAAAAATCGAGATTTCGAGTTTTCTAGAAAAACCGGGATTCCTCGTTTTTTCCGAAAATCGTGGTTCCAAGCTTTTCCCAAAATCCGGGATTCCACGTTTTTTCTCGAAAAACCGAGATTTCGCAAATTTTCCAAAAAGCACAATTCCGATTTTTCCCAAAAAAATTGGGATTCCGCATTTTTCTAGAAAAACTAAATTTTATGATTTTGGAAAAAAAAAAACTTGATTCCAAAAAATTTGAGATGTATATGCAGCATCTAGACCCTACATTCTACAACATCTCAAATATCTAGATATTTGAGATGTTTAGCATCTTAGCATGGAGAGAATATAGGGGAAGCGGTTAGCTCTTTGGAGCTCCCCTTATATAAAGAGACCCCTTCTCCTCATAAATCTCATTCAGAACTCAGAGAGAACCGCCGCCGTCGAGAGCCACCGCCGGAAACCGCCACCGCCGAGTCAAGTCCGAGTCGCAGTGAGTCAGCTCAGCGAGTCAGTTCAAAGAGTCTGAGTTAGCCAGTTCAGTCAGATCAGTCCGGGTTCCACCGAGTGCTCAGCGAACCGAGTTTAAGGTGAGTTCGAGACCCCTTGCTTGATATGTGTGATCCGGTCCGGTCCATTCACTTTGTGGGTTTGGATCAGTCCGGTGTTGGCTTGATAAAATGATGGCTTGTCTTGATCCAGTCAGGTGTGTTGATCGGTGTCTTGAGCCCTTGTGGCTGCTTGATCCCTGAATGGGTGTTTTAGGGCTCCGCGTCTACTTGATCCCGGTTAGGGTGTTTCCTCGGCCTTTGTGGCTGCTTGATCCCGATTAGGGTGTTCTTGGGCCTTTGTGGCTGCTTGATCCCGGTTATGGTGCTTGTTATAGACTAGACGAGTTATCAGAATGTGGTGCGGCCGTAGACTGATTTTTCTCTAGTTGCTTACTCGTTATGTTTCTCTGATAGTTGCGCGGTTTAAGTGGGTCGGGATGACCGAACTCACTAGGAAACTTTGTGTTGCGAAACTGCCTTCTTTGTGATTGCAGATTGTCCAAGTTCAGATGCTAGGCAGTGATGCTTGTAGCGGCCGCGAGGAGTCAGGCGAGGATCGGAGGATGGGGTGGATTTATCTGGTTAGCTATGTTAAGTATTATCAGAATAATAGGTTGTTGTTTAGCGAATCTTGTATACTTAAACATTGCTTGTATTAGTTAACTAGATGGAATAAATGAGGTTTTCGGATTTATTGCATGAAAATTTGGCTAAGTATGGAAATAAAACTAGAACTGAAAAAATTGACTAAAGTAATTCAAAATAAGGATATTTGGGTTAGGGTTTCACAAGTTGGTATCAGAGCACGGTCGATTCTAGTAATTAGGTGGGTTAGTGGGTATCCATCCGTCCGATCTCCTGACAACTCGCGGTAAGTTTTATGTTCAATTGTTTAAGTTAAGCAGGTTATCTTAAACGTTGGGTTTTGACCTTGTAGATGGTGAATAGAAATACCCTAGCTTTGGCAAGAAGAATTGTGGGTGATGATTAATTCGAGGAGCGTGATGTTGGGAACGCTGGAAATGCTGCGAGAGCACGTGGGGAAGTTCCAGCCAATGGGGGAGCGGCTAAAGTTGGAAATGCCGCGAACCAAGGAGAGCAGGTGGGCATGGGTGCGTTGCTTAACCTGATGGCACAAGTCTTGGAAAGGTTGCCCGTGCCTGGGGAAGCACCAATGGCACCTCCGCCTCCGCCTGCTCGGGAAGAGCGGCCGGTTATTGAGGAAGCGGTTGTGGTGGAGCGACCACCGAGTTATTTGACGGTCATGGACCATATGCAGAAGTTGGGAACGAAATTCTTTGTTGGGGGTTCCAACTTGGTTGAGGCGGACGAATGGAAGAGCAAGCTCGATAGGAATTTCAGATCCATTCGTTGCCCAACCGACTATCGGAGGGACATTGCGGTCCATTATCTGGAGGATGATGCGCATACCTGATGGCAAGGTTTGGCCGCTAGGAATCCGAGATGTACTTGGGAGATTTTCTGTGAGGAGTTCCAGACTAAGTACCTCCCACCAGAAGCCTTTGATCGATTGGAGGGCGCATTTCTGGATTTGCGCCAAAGCGCTAAGTCAGTTCGGAAGTATGAGGCCGAGTTCAACAGCTTGAAGAAGTTAGTTGGACGTGACCTCGAGGATGATTGTGTGCAAGTTCGCCGATTCTTGTAGGGAATGCGGGTCGAACTTCGGAACCGTTGCTTAGTGCAGAATTATGTTTCGGTTGCCAAGTTGGTTGAGAAAGCCGCTTTGATTGAGACGGGGTTGGTCGAAGAGGCGAGGATGGCGTCTAAGGGGACGCATGGATCAAGTGGTTACGGGAATAAGTATTCAGATCGTTCGGGCAAGTCATATGCGAATCGCAGTGGGTGCAAGGCTTGCGAGAAACTTCATAGCGGACCGAGTCGTACGGAATCTGAAGCATGTTTCGGGTGTGGCAGTAAGAACCATCAGCTTCGTGACTGTCCAAAGAGAGACCCGAATGGAGTTCGAGATCGAGCTCAGGATAAGAAGGTATATCAGGTTCGGGAGAGCGGGCCAAGAGTATGATATGGTTGCGGAGAAGTTGGGCATTTCAGGGATAGATGTCCGAACTTAGTGCAGCAGACCGGGAAGCGGTCGGCGGACGATCAAGATTTACCACCGCCACCAAAGAGGCAAGTCGTGATGCCTCGGGTTTTTTGTTTGGGCGATGGACGGACAACGCAAGTGGATCTCGTCCGATCACTGGTGAGTTCGTCTAACCCTCCTTCGTGAATTTCTTTGTGATTTTCTCGTTATTTGGTTGCTTGTGTTGCGTATTTGTAGGGTTCTTAGCATTCTCGGTGAATGTGTAGGGACCGTAATCTTAGGTGGGTTGGCTACCCACGTGTTATTTGATTCAGGAGCATCGTATTGCTTAGTGAGTCCTGATTTGGTTGAGGCGGGAAAGTTTAAGAATGAGCCTTTGCACGGGTTTAGTACAGTGCAAGCGGCTGGAGGGCAGGTCATGAACACCTATGGGATAATCCATAACATCTCGGTGATGATTGGAAAGGTGAACATGCCGGCCAATTTGGTGATTTGTCCGGTGAAGTCTTATGGTGTGATCCTTGGAATGGATTGGCTCGGGAAATACAAAGCATATCTAGACTGTCATCACGGACGGGATAAGTTCGAGATCGAGGATGGAGTTCCGACGTTTCAGGGAATAAGACCGGCATCAGGCATGATCGTGTCGACTATTCAAGCAGAGCAGTTGTTGGAGAAGGGTTGTGAAGCCTACTTGGCAACGATCTCGATAAGAGAAGTCGTGCAGAACTTAAGGATATTTCGGTCATGAACGTGTTAGAGGATGTGTTTGCACCGTTGAGTGGGTTATCGCCTTCGCGGTCGGATCCATTCACTATTGAGTTGGAGCCCGGAACAACTCCGATTTCTAAGGCTCCTTACCGGATGGCACCGGTAGAGATGGCTGAGCTGAAGAAGTAGCTAAGTGAGTTAACCGAGAAGGGTTTTGTGCGACCAAGTAGTTTGCCTTGGGGTGCACCAATCCGGTTCGTGAAGAAGAAGGATGAGAGTTTCAGACTTCGCATCGATTACCGGGGATTGAACCGAGTGACGGTTAAGAACAAGTATCTGTTATCGAGGATCAATGAGTTGTTGGATCAGTTAAGGGATGTTAGGTGCTTCTCTAAGATCGATTTGGCTTCGGGGTACCATCAGATTCCGGTAGCAGAGTCGGATGTTCGGAAGACAGTGTTCCGGACGAGGTATGGACATTATGAGTTCGTAGTCATGCCTTTTGGACTGACGAACGCACCGGCAGCGTTCATGAAGTTGATGAACACGGTTTTTCAGGAGTATTTGGATGAGTCGGTCATCATCTTCATCGATGACATCTTGGTTTATTCAAAGGACGTGGAAGAGCACAAGGTTCATTTGCAGAATGTGCTGAATAGACTACGGGAGAAGGAATTATTTGCCAAGTTGAGCAAGTGTAGCTTTTGGCAGAGGGAAATCGGATTCTTGGGCCATGTTGTCTCGGAAAAGGGAGTTTCTGTAGAACCGAAAAAGGTTAAGGCCATTGCGGATTGGCCAAAGCCTAAGAATACGATGGATATCCGAAGTTTCTTGGGTTTAGCTGGTTATTATCGGCGGTTCGTGAAAGGATTTGCGAGTATGGCGCACCCTATGACTAAACTTACAGGGAAAGACGTTCCGTTTGTTTGGTCTAAGAAGTGTGAGGATTGTTTCAGCAAGTTAAAGGACATGCTGACGAGTACTCCGATTTTGGCATTATCGGAACCGAACGAGCCTTATGTGGTGTTCACAGACGCATCTAGGACCGGACTAGGGTGTGTTCTGATGCAAAACAGGAAAGTTATCACTTATGCATCAAGGCAGTTGTGGAAGCACGAGGGAAATTATCCTACGCATGATTTAGAGATGGCGGCATTAGTCTTTGCTTTGAAGATTTGGAGATCTTACCTGTACGGTGGGAAAGTTCAGGTCTTTACGGATCATAAGAGTCTGAAGTACATCTTCACTCAACCTGAACTGAATTTAAGGCAAAGGCGTTGGATGGAGTTAGTTGCGTATTATGACTTGGATATAGCTTATCATCCGGGAAAGGCTAATCAGGTCGCGGATGGTCTTAGTCGCAAGAGAGCAGTGTTGGATTCTGAGAAATACTTGGACACTCTAGTTGGGATGAATGGGTCTTTGCGGTCGAATGCATTGACGGATAGCGTTGAGCCGTTGGGTTTTGGAGCGGTTGATCATGCAGGTTTGCTTACTCGGGTTAGATTAGCCCAAGAGAAGGATGAGAATTTGGTCAAGGCATCGAAGAATGAGCACGATTTTGGTTAACGGGAGAGTGTGCGTTCCGAATGACCAAGAACTCAGGAACAAGATTCTTAAGGAAGCACATCAGTCTAAGTTTTTGATACATCCGGGGTCGACGAAAATGTATCAAGACTTGAAGCGGTATTATCATTGGGTCGGTTTGAAGCGGGATGTGGCTAAGTGGGTAGCGGAATACCCGACTTGCCAATTGGTTAAGGCGGAACATCAGGTTCCAAGTGGTCTTCTGTAGAGTCTTCCTATTCTGGAGTGAAAATGGGACTTGATCACTATGTATTTTGTAACGGGATTGCCGATGTGCAACAAAAAGACGCAATTTGGGTGATTGTCGATCGATTGACTAAGTCTGCACATTTTCTGGCCATTAACCGAAAGGACAACTCGGAAGTCTTGGCAGAGTTATATGTGTGAGAGATTGTTTGGTTGCATTGAGCACCAGCGGGTATAGTGTCAGATCGTGATGCTAAGTTCTGTTCAGCGTTCTGGAAGTCGCTTCAGAACAAGTTTGGGACGAGGGTTAATTTGTCTACAGCCTATCATCCGCAGACAGATAGGCAGTCTGAGAGGACGATCCAGACACTTGAGGATTTGTTGCGAGCAAGTGTGCTAGATTGGGGCGGCAGGTGGGAGAATTACTTGCCACTAGCTGACTTTGCTTACAATAACAATTATTAGGCTAGTATTGGGATGTCACCTTATGAGGCGCTCTATGGTAGGCCTTGTCAAACACCCCTATGTTGGACCCAAGTCGGGGAGCGCAGACATTTTAGACGTGACTTGGTTGAGGAAACTACGGAAAGGATCAGGGTACTTAAGGTCAAGATGAAAGAAGCTCATGATAGGCAGAAGAGTTATGCGGATAAGCGTCGGAAAGAGCTTGATTTTCAAGTGGGTGACTTAGTGTACCTAAAGATGGTTACTTATAAGGGAAAAGATCGAGCTACTCAGAATGTTATGTTGAGTCCGAGGTATATGGGGCCATATCTGATCTTGGAGAGAGTTGGACCGGTTGCTTATAAGTTAGAGTTTCCGACGACTATGGCTTCGTTCCATAATGTGTTCCACGTTCCGATGCTCAAGAAATGCATCAAGAACATAGACCATGTGGTACAGGATCCGCCGTCAGATCTAAGGGAAAATCTGATCGTGGAAGGTGCTCCGGTTGAGATCATTGATCGAAGGGTTAAGACGTTTAGGCGGAAGAAGACTCAGATGCTTCAAGTTGTTTGGGATTGCAATGTGGAATAAGAGGTTACGTGGGAACCAGAAGAGAGAATAAAGGCAAATTTCCCTAAGTGGTTTGGGAAGCAGGTGATTCCGAAGAAGATCTGAGGACGGATTAAGGCCTAGTGGGGGAGACTTGTAACACCCGCGTCTTGGTAAGTTGACTGGACGGAGGTTGGATTGGGTTATCGAGGAAATCGATTGAGGCCGTGTTCGCAAAGAAGTGATAATTTTCACTAAGTGTTGGATGGAATGATGGAATCAGTCAAGTTCTAATCGAGACTTATTCGATTTGGAGGAGAATTGCTAAGTCCGAGGATCGAGCCGGATAGCTCGGAGTGTTCGGTTCGGGAAGTTTCTATTTTGGGAAAGTTTCCAAATGAAGCAGGTTCTAAGTAAGGAAATTGCCAAGTTTGGCAGTTTCCGAATCAGTCGAGTTGTCCGAATCGGACAAGGATCAGATGATGCTAGATTTTCGGAGTTGGTCCTTGCTGACTGGATCGACTTAGTGACTAGATCGGTTAAGTCAATTTCGTCGGTTAAGTGGGATCTCGCGGTTTGAGATGATCAGTCCTAGATTTGAGGGATTCGGTTGGGCTTGCTAGGGTTTTGGGCGAGTGGATATGGCTAGGCGCGCGGAAGCTTCCAGAAAGGGAATATTCTCTGGATTAGTTCGAATTGGGAGAGAGTATTGCGAGTTGTTGGCATATTCTCTAGGGTTTTCGAATGGAGAGAATATAGGGAAAGCGGTTAGCTCTTTGGAGCTCCCCTTATATAAAGAAACCCCCTCTCCTCATAAATCCCATTCAGTACTCAAGAGATTTCAGAGCAAATCAGAGAGAGAGCCACCGGCAGAAACTGTCGCCGCCGAGTCAAGTCCGAGTCGCAGTGAGTCAGCTCAGCGAGTTAGCTCAGCGAGTTAGCTCAGCGAGTCTAAGTTAGCCAGTTCAGTCAGATCAGTCCGAGTTCCACCGAGTGCTCAGCGAACCGAGTTTGAGGTGAGTTCCAGACCCCTTGTTTGATCTGTGTGATCTGGTCCGGTCCGTTCACTTCGTGGGTTCGGATCAGTCCGGTGTTGGCTTGATAAAATGATTGTTTGTCTTGATCCGGTCAGGTGTGTTGATCGGTGTCATGATCCCTTGAGGCTGCTTGATCCCTGAATGGGTGTTCTAGGGCTTCGCGCCTACTTGATCCCGGTTAGGGTGTTTCTTGGACCTTTGTGCCTGCTTGATCCCGGTTAAGGTGTTCTTGGGCCTTTGTGATTGCTTGGGCCTTTGTGGCTGCTTGATCCCGGTTAGGGTGTTTGTTATAGACTAGACGAGTTATCGGAATGTGGTGCGGCCGTAGACTGATTGTTCTCTAGTTGCTTACCCGTTATGTTTCCCTGATAGTTGAGCGGTTTGAGTGGGTCGGGATGACCGAACTCACTAGGCAACTTTGTGTTGCTGAACTGCCTTCTTTGTGATTGCAAATTGTCCAAGTTCATATGTTAGGCAGTGATGCTTGTAGCGGCCGCGAGGAGTCAGGCGAGGATCGGAGGATGGGATGGATTTATCTGGTTAGCTAGGTTAAGTATTTTCCGAATAATAGGTTGTTTTTTAGTGAACCTTGTATACTTAAACATTGTTTGTTTTAGTTAACCATATGGAATAAATGAGGTTTTCGGATTTATTGCATGAAAAAATTTGGCTAAGTATGGAAATAAAAGTAGAACTGAAAAATCGACTAAGTAATTCGAAATAAGAAAATTTGTGTTAGGATTTCACAGAATGCTCCAGACAAGAGGGGCAAAGATTGTTATAATCATTCGATTCTTAAAGGTTGTGATGTTTCCAGACACAGCAACATTCTATCAGGAATGTGGTGTTTTGAGTTTTGCCATCACCATGGTTGGAATACATATAAGAAGAGAGAAGAAGATAAAAATTTGTGTACATTTTTAAGACTACACCATTGAAATAATATATGTTAGTGATGGGGAAATGCAATGTCAAATATTTTAAAGTTAAGGATAGAATGATCATAACCAAATTTATTTTGGGATTATATTTGGGATATGTCGTTGTTTATATGTTTATTTATAATGATTATTTCTTATATGATTACATATTGATATTAAGAAATGATAGATGGGTTTTAAAATCTCGTAGATATAAGATATAATTTAAAGAAGTATTACAATATAAATAAAACTATGGCTCCGCTTGGGAAAGAGCCTTTGGGGAATTTAATTACTTTTAAATTTTAAAAGTCTTATTTTAAACAATTAAACTTTTATTGTAAGAATCTATCTACAGTCCTTAAATTTTTTCATAGTGTAACTTTCCTTTTTTTACTCTTCAGTTCAATCTTTTTTAAAGTCTGTTATTTGAGATTTTTAATTTTTTTTGAAGTCACAGTTTGAAAAATCACAACTAAAAATAAATTTCAGTAACCGTCTATCCTAAAAAATCTAATCAATCAGCCTGTTGGTTAATAAGACTTTTGTAATTGGCATGCGTGAAAATTACTTCTTCACATTATTATTTTTAATTTGTGCTACATATATTTGCTTATGTAATAATTTGTCGTTTAAAATTCTATATATAACAACAATGTTATATCCTTCATTCTAATCTCAATATCTGGTCAAACAAAATTAATAAATTATTTTTTACTAAAGTCATCCGTATGATTTCTTCTATATTTAATTTGATTTGATTGTGGTGCTCACATTCAAAAGAAATTTATAGTCCTACTCAAACATCAATATCTTGGTCGCACACCAAATCCAATTTAGTTTTGTGTCATACGTTACACTCTCGTCAATCTTGAAACACAATATTAAATAAATAAAAAACATGTGGTTCAAATAATTTTGTACTTATGCTTTCTCATCAAATGTTTCTATAAGAACATTGTTCCATTTCTTTTTATAAAAATATTTGATTATTAGATCATCATGTTATGGTCCAAACAAATCGACAAAAATACGAAATAAAAAAAAAATTCTAAAATGTTTCATCCTTTTAAAAAAAAATGTGATTCATATTTTTGGATCGTTTAATTATATGTAAAGTTGATCTTCGTATAAAACTATTTACCTTGTATAACTCTCTTGTATTTAAAATGATATTTAAACTTTCTAAATATTTATACATTCGGTGATTCATGTGATGATTTTACTAAATTATAAACCTACCTAAAATGCTTATTTATTTATATTTGGAGATATGATAGAGTAATCACTAAGAAACTAACATTTGAATTGTAATTGAAATCTAAATATAATATAAATGTCATTAATTTAATTTGTTAAATTAATGATTTTTTAACTTAAAATCAATTGGATTGATCTATACTATTTAAAATCATTTTTGATTTTAGTATAAGATAATATTCTATAATATAATTCAATTTTGTTGAAATTAATTTTGAATTAAAACTACATAAGTCTTCCCATAATATTAGAATTTGAAAACAATTTCCCATTGAATAGATATTGATCGAGCACGAAGTGTTCTAATTAATACTAGAATTCTATCTGCATTATATGTGGGTGATTTGTTTTCAAATTATAATGATATATTTTTAATCTTATAATTTTTATATTTTAATATTAGATGTGTGATATTTATTAAATATTATATTTTTAATTTTATATTATGTAAATGTTATCTAACTAAGTATTTAGATATTAAATAATAATGTTAGTTGTTCATTTTTCAAATCTATGATTTAAAAAAAATTGATTTAAATTATACATATATGTAGTTTTATGGGAATATTTTTTTTAATTGACATTTTCAGTAATATTTAATGTAGTTTTAATTTTTAAAACTTAAATTTAAAATGTGTTTTAAAATAAAAAATATTTATTTAAAGATATTTTTAAAATGTAGTTATTAAATCTATAAAACATAAAAATGAAATAGTCTAACATAATATTTTATAAATAATCTATTATATTAAAAATATAATAGATAATCCAATATTTTGTCCACCGTTACTACATGATGGAATCTAAAACAAGTCTGAGGTAAATGGGTTGAAGATCCTTTCCCTAAAATGAGGCATATAAAAAATAGTACAGATCAGAAATATAAAATAACTTTGAATAATATATAAATAATAAGTCAGTTATTTATCATTAATATCATCAATTGTTCTTTGGTTATTGATTTGTAAATGCATCGTTCCAAATAAGAAATATACTAAAATATAAAATAATTGCGACAAATGAGAACAATATACATTTTCATCTAAATCTCGTGTAATTAAGGTGGAGTATTCAATTAAAGAATTTAGTTGAATGTGATAGAATTGATAATTCTATTTAATTCTAGTGTTATTCAATATATGAGATTTCAAATTCTATAAAATTGACGTGTTATTAGATTTAAGATTTATTATCATTCATAACATTTTTTAAAATTCTAGTGTTATTCAACTCATTAGAATTTAAATTTTATTAAGAATAAGTGTTATTCAGCTTTGAAATGCATTTAGATTTGTTATCACTTGAATATAATTTAATAGAATTGAAGTATAATCCTAGGAGGAATTAATTCTCATATATTTTTTTATTATTTTGATAGATTTGATTACATTCTTTTAAAATACCATAAAATCTATCACAAAATAATTCTTTTTATTTCTTTTAAACTCTCGTATCCAATATCACTCCTTAGAGCATCTCCAATGTATCACTCTATTTTTTATTCCAAAACAACAAGAAATAGAGTAACTTCAAAATGGAGTTGGGTTTTGCTCAATGTATTACTCCATATTTGGAGTAAAAAATGGGATTACTCCATATTTGGAGTAAAAAATGGAGTAACTCCATTTTAAAATTGAAAATGAAGAGGAATTAGAAGAAATTTTACTCCAAAATGAAGAAANATTACTCCATATTTGGAGTAAAAAATGGAGTAACTCCATTTTAAAATTGAAAATGAAGTGGAATTAGAAGAAATTTTACTCCAAAATGAAGAAACAGGAAGAAACCACACATTGTACAATACAATTCATATATTAACGAATCACGTGAAGAGAAATCAATATACAAAATGTGTTTGTTCGAAACTTCGAGGAAGCAACATAATTTTTCATTTGTATTGTCATATTTTCTTCTTCATTCCCATTTCAGCCTTTATTACGTGTCATTTTTTAACTTAGACAGTGGAAAAAGGCATGTCTATTTTGGACATTTGCAAATTACACACACTTTTTTTCTCCCTATATATACGTCGTCAATCCACTAACAATCCTAACTGAAAACAGATTAGTCAAGATAACAGAGTAGCAAGAAAGCAGAGTAGTCAAAAGACAGAGTATTCTGATTTTCTTCATGGATCCATATTTTGTTCAGTCACCTATGTTCAGTTTCTCCCCGGAATATTTCTCCTCCTCATCTTCCAACAACTACTCTCTCCCCTTCAACGAGAACGACTCAGAGGAAATGCTTCTCTACGGCCTGATCGGTCAGCAAACCCACCTCGAATCAGATTTCCAAGATCTTACGATCAAAGGCGATGAAGAAAAGAAGAGTTCGAGAAGAGTTTCGGAGAAGTCATACAGAGGCGTGAGACGACGGCCTTGGGGGAAATTCGCAGCGGAGATAAGAGATTCAACCCGAAATGGTATTCGGGTTTGGCTAGGAACGTTCGAAAGTGCAGAAGAAGCTGCTCTTGCTTACGACCAAGCAGCTTTCTCAATGAGAGGATCCTCGGCGATTCTGAATTTCCCAGCGGAGAGAGTTAAAGAGTCGCTTTCGGAGATTAGGTATAGCTACGAAGAAGGGTGTTCTCCGCTGGTGGCCTTGAAGAGAAAACACTCTATGAGACGGAGGATGAGTAATAGGAAGACGAAAGACAACGAGTTTGATCAAAGCAGCGATAATGTCGTTGTGTTTGAGGATTTGGGAGAAGAGTACCTTGAAGAACTTTTGGGTTATTCTCAAAATAGTGGGACATAGATTTCTTGTAAAGAAAATCTTGTTAGGATTTGTGTTTATAGGTCCCTTTATGTGTTTTGGAGGTTACTATGTTTCTTTTGGAATTTCTCGGCCAATACTTTTATTTGTTTCATATGTTGAGTAACATTCGAAATCAGTTCATCTTTGTGATATTTACACTTTCTAAATTTCACGTTAATGTTTTTTTTTTTTAGAATTTCACGTTAATGCAAAACTCTTTGTCACGTCAGAAAACTCCTTTTAACTTGTAGTAATATTTATTATAAAAAATTAGGAGAGAGTCCGCGTGATACGCGGGTATTTATTTATAAAGAAATATATTGTAACTTGAAATCGGTATTTGATCGGGTTGCTTGATATATTCAACTTCAACCACTATGTTTTCAACATCACAAGCTTCCGTTGAAGCTCAAATCTTTTATGACCATTGCTTAGTCATTGTTATTTTTTTCACCATGTTTCCTTCAACTTCAGTTTTCGTAATTGTATATAGTATTTAAATATTTAAAAATTAATAATAATGATTTTATATAAGGTTTTTACAAAAATCAGTAATCTTGTCAACCTTTGCAACAATATCATCATGCAACCCTCGACGTATATAATTTATATATATTATATATAAACATCAAAACTACGCCGCTTTGATAAAATATTAAATTAAAATAAAAGTGAGAAAAGAGAGAATTGAATGCATGACCTCTTCAACTTCATAGTATACTCTTTACCAAATGTCACATTGAATCTTTTTGTTAAATTTTATACCATAATAAATATAATCATAATTTTGTTGGGAAGGGAACGCCACGTGTCATTACGCGAGAGCACCCTTTCCCTCATCCCCTATATATTAAAACAGAAACATTTTGATGATGTG
>OVAO01000676.1:0-19078 GCA_900406285.1 Biscutella auriculata | reverse complement strand
TGCATATATAATAGAATTAAATTCAAATCCCGCGCAACGTGCGGGTCTGCCCCTAGTATCTAATATGACAACCAAACACTTGAGCTAAATGAATTTTTTTGAAAAAACTTAATAAAAATTTGACTTAATAAATATAAATATAGAGGAGGGCGCCACATGTCATCACGGGAGAGAACCCATCCTCTCATTATATATAAGTTTTTTTTGGGTGAATAATTTATTACACAAAATAATCATTAATGAAAATATTAAAAGTGATATAAAAGAAAAATAAAAAATGATTGACTATAATGTAATTGGCTAGTCAACTCAACATTAAATGAATAAAATTAAAAACTTTTATTGAAATTTGAAAAAATCCTATATTATAGAACAAAATAAAAGTCCTAAAAAATTCTATATAATGGAACGAAAAAAGTAAAACATTATTCTTTGATTTCTTTCATTTGGTTATTAATTTGGCATAAGTTTAATATTTTTTTATAAAAACTGCTTTTTAAATAATATGATAGAAATATAAAAAATTATTTTGGATTGAAGTATCATCCTCAGACTTGTCGTGATTTTATTTTAATTTTTAATATTTATTTTGAGAAAATCTTAATTTGAATTTTATATATTTATATATATATATATATATATATATAATTCTAGTTTTTCTATTAATGAATGAGTTTCTTTTGTTCTTTTAAGTTAATATTTTATTCAATGACATATACTTTTAAGTTCATATTTAGAAATATACTTGTGAGATAATAANAGAAATATACTTGTGAGATAATAATACAATACAACCTTTATAAATTAATAAATGCGAGACTCTGAAAATTTATTAATTCAGAGAGGTATTTATTTATCTATAAATTAATACTTATTAATTTATAGTATATATTAATAAATATTAATTTATAGATTTTTAAAATTCATATTTTCTTAAAATTTTCTTTGTTCTACTAAATAAAAAAAATCTTTCATATTCTTATAAGATTTTAATATTTTATTTAATTTTCCTTTTAGAATTCATTATAATTTCCTGTTAACATATTATTTTCAATGTTATTTAGAATTCTCCTTACTTTATTATTCCTTTAATAGTTTTTATTGAATATATAAAATATTCATTATATTCACTTTGTTTCATATTTCTGTACTTATTCTGATTAACTTAACTAATTTTTTTTCTTACATCGATCATAATTTATTAATTAAATGATTTATAAAAATGATTTTTCATCTAAAAGTATTAAGAAATATATAATATCATAAAAAATATGTAAAAACTTAAGTAAGTATAACATATAAATAGTAAGAAAAATAAATAGTTTGTATGCACTAAAAAATTTATATATCAACTATAAAAAGATTTGAATTTCTAGCAAAACAAACAATAATAAAATAATATTTTAATAAAATTTATGTGAAAATTGTTATATTTATTAATTTATGTTATTATTAGGACTGTATTTCAACATATTTGTTTCTAAAATTTATTATCTTATTATATTATCGAATTTATCAATTTTTACTTGGCCTAATTTGGGACCAGAATAATTTATTAACTTATAGTAATTATTAATTTATCGAGTATTAATTTACAGAGGTTCTACTGTATATAGATATATTTGAATATTATGATAATCTTGATCTATTATTATATTTTGTTAGATTTAGTTTGGGAAAAAAATCATAATAAATTTGGATTTATCTCCTTTTGAACTTATTATACTTGTTTTAGAAAATTATCAAATCTATTTTGAATTTTAAATTTTTTTGAAATATTAATATAATCATTATTTATTATTATATTTTGGTTAGATTTATTTTGAGAAATCTTTGTACAATAAATTTGAATCATTTATTTCATTTATTTTTCAAAATATATATAATTCTCACATAAAGTTTTATTTATTATTCCGGTTTTACCGAATATTTTTATTTTGTTCTTTCATTTGATTTTTAGTGGGATTTAAAATTTATATTCATTTATGTGTTTATGAAATAATACTATATCTAATACCTCTAAAATTAATAATGTTTAATATACTGATTTTTCAAACTCATAGTTTTCTACTTTTTATTAAAATAATAAATTCTATTACATTATTCCTCATTATTTTAGAAAAATAATTTTACGTTTTAGAATTTATTATCTTTCTTAATGTCTTTTAGGATTTATTTTTCTTTAATATGTTTTAGTAATTTTTGTCGAATATATAAAAGATTTGTATGATTCACCTGTTCTCATATTTCTTTTCTTAATTGGACTAGCTTAATTAATTTTTCTAGACAAGGCTAGACATTTATCACAATATTTATATTACTTTAAAAATGATTTTTCATATCTATTATATATTAATGTGAACATGGGAGGCTATTTTTTTACAATTTGATATTCATGTTATTCAAGAATAGTATTATTATAGCTAACTTTTCATATTAAAATAATTTTAAGTTTTAGATAACTAAAACTTTGAAACATTAGAAGCCATTTTGGTTGACATGTAAAACCTACATTTTTCTTAGTATTTTCTAATTTAATAATAGTCTTAGTTATAATTCGTATTTCAAACAATCTAATGTTATCAAACAGTAATTTTTTTTGTCAACAATAGTAATATAAACAAATAAAAATTTCTATATATATTAAAATAGTTTTAAAATTTAGAAACTAATCTTTTATCTTATCTCTATATATTACAATAAAAATATTGAAAATCATTTTAGTTAACATGTTAAATCCACATTTTTCTTTTTTACTAGTGAACAAATTACGAATATAACTAGAGATTCATTAAAAATCTGATAATTTATTATGAAAGGCTTTAACAATTGAGCATATTAAATAATTTATTATGGAAAATCTAAATAAATTTTATATAAAACTAGAATATATTGCAAGGAAAAAATCATCTCTTATAAGAACATTGAAGAAATTTTGGCATCAAGCTCCCGTTTTGCTTAGTAGTTTCTAGTTTAATTATATTACTAGCTATATCAAAACATCTAAGAGGGATGTTATCAAACTATAATTATAATGATATAACATTTATAATTAATATTTAAATTTAGGCATCAAATATTTACTTATGCAACTAGCATTTAAAAAGATTTCAAACATAAATCTATACAATCACTCGGATACATAATTTGAAACAAAAGATGCATTTTTGTTTTTGTTTTTGTTACTAAGTCAAATAGTCAATCATGAAAATTTTAAAGGAAGAAAATGTACTACTTGAAATTTATATCTTTATAAAATTTATTTTATGAGATATTTTTGAATATATATATATATATTTATATATATTACAATAATATCATTTTAGAAGTAGATTTAGTAATATGAACTTAAGAGTAATAAGTCTTTGACTAGATTTTCATTAAATGTATAATTAAAATTATATTATGAAGATTTGCATGTCCATTTGTCGATCTCAAATTCATTTCTAAAATATTCACATTATTATAATATCTAGAATAATTTCCAAAGCGGATATAACAGCAAAAATACAAAGCATACTGTATTTCTTACTTCTAACTAATTTCAAGATTGTTGACAAAAAAAAAAACTAATTTCAAGATCCATTAACAAGATACATGCTATTCAAAATGAAAAATACATTTGAAGTATAAATTCTTGTAGTGTTACTATAAGAGATTCCAAGAAAATATTAACTACATTTAGAAATATGAATCTTACTAGTGAAGATGTCTTTTAAAAACTCATTCAATATGAATTTTTATATTATTATTAAAATTCAATTAACCATGTTTAATTACATACAACTCTACCATTTGATAATAATATGATTTACAAAAACAAAATCACATATATACAATTGCATTCATTTATAAAACAAGCATAAACTTGGAAAAAAAATAAAAAATATGATCTTAATCAAATAACATGTTTTCATACATGTTTACTTTCAAAATAAAATCTTAAACAAATTATAATTTTTTTGTTTATGACAAAATTAAAAGAATAATTGTTTTTAAAAAATATAAAACTTTCAGTTTAATTAAAATGTAATGTACTCGACAAGTGAAAGTGAAAGAGTGTTTGTATAAAAAAACATCAAAATAGTGGGAGCCAGTGATACCCAACAATAACGGGCAAAGTCTAAGACAAATCATACAGCATCGCTACTATATATACGTGATGAAGTTGAAGAGAGGAAGAGACAGAGACAACCACATCAATCGCCTTCTCTACTTCTCAATCTCTCTTTTGCTCTCTTTTTCCCACCGTTCCTGTCTTCCCCTTTCTTGTGATGGGATCCGCCACCGAGCCTACCACTGGGACCGAGGAGGACCAGCTAGTCAAAATGGAAGAAGAAGAACAACAAGAAGAAGAACAACAAGAAGACGAACAAGTTTTCGAGTTGGAGAGGAAATCGTCGTCGTTTCATCATGGTAAGGGACCCTACAGTGGAGAGAGTAGTACAATCACCACCACCAACACCAGCTCGTCTTCTAGCTTTACCGGTGATGGTACCTATGGGATTCCTGCTTTCCGCAACGTCGAAGGAGAGAATACCGCAACAGAAGATTTGGAGGTCACGGAGTCGCCGGAGCAAGAAACGGAAATTGCATTGGTGATTTCCAGTGAAACCGTGGAAGTCAAAGCTGGTGATTTCCATTTAGAACTGGATTTTGTTGATCAATCCACTGGTGGTGTTATAGATGTTGAGGATTATGATGTGGAGAAAGTGCTGGATAACCAAGAGACGCATGATTTGTTCTGTCCAAACTGCAATGCTTGCATCACCAAAAAGGTTGTCCTCAAAAGAAGAAAACGGATGCTTCTTCATGAACTGGACGATCCAAAGCGTTCGAGGATCGACCCGCTTCTTCGTTCAGAAGACAATTTGCCATCTGCAAATGCTGGTGAAAACACAGTACCTGTCTCATTTGTGTTCAAGTGCTTGTCGTGCTTCAGCTTGTTCAGATCCTCAGGTACACACTATAGACCATAACAATATCTTTGGTACATGAAAAATGAAATATCACTATATCAGGTCCTATATCCCCTTTTGTATTCAAAGCATGCTTTTCTTTTTCTTAAAAAAAGTTCCACAAGTTAGTCCGGAGCCGCTTCCTCCTAGTGAAAGTGCTGTGGAGTTGGACACTCAGCCAAGGCCTCAAGAGGAAGAAGTAGTCGGTTGCAATTGGTTCCCTTTTGGCTTCAAAAAAGATAGACCAGCTCTTGAGCAAGGTATTGTTTTTCCCCTTTGCCAGTCTCATCAATTTGCTATGACTCCTGTTTTGTATATACTATGATGGTGAACGGTTTTGTATCTATTAGACCATCTCATCTAAAGGGGTCCTACACTCAAAAATATATCTAAATACAATTAAATTTTTAAATACTCTTTAGAACCAATTCTTAAATAAGAATTTTCAGAAGAGTATTAGAATCTCATACGTGTCATTTTGTGATTGGAAGGGGAAAAAATACAAAACTCGAATGGATAGTGTTTGAAGATATCGGTTTGGGTAATAACCGAAAACCAAACAAATATCCAAAAAAAAATCATAATACTGAACTAAAAAAACAAATTGGGTATTTTGGATCCAAAAATCGAATAACCAAACCGAAACCGAACTGATTCCAATGAAAATAATCTAAAAATCCGAAATTGAATATAACAAACCGAATATTTGTTTTTTCTTTTATTTTAGTGTATTTCTACTAATTTTTTGGGTTTAAACCAAATCAAAATCGAACCATAATAATCGAAGCCAAATCGAAAAAAAATCGGTTATTTTTTGGTTGCTCTCGAAGTCTCGCAAATATGATGGCCAACCGAAATCAAGTTCAGGATAGAATAAAACATGATCAATTAAAAGTGGATTTGGTGGAGCATTTATGACGAAAATTCGAAACAAATTAAGATCACAATCTTCGTTTATCTCCATTAAAATTTTAATATGCTTTTTATATACTTTTATCTCATGTGTGTTTCAATAATTTAATGTAATATTAGTAATGTGGTTAATATTAATGAATTTAATTAATATTTTTTAAGAATTCATTAATAATTATCTACCTATAAAGGGGAAATTTAATAAAAAAAAGTTTTGGGGTTCTTCATTATTGGAATTAGTGTAAATAATATTAAAATATTGTTAAAAACCCTTTTATAGAATGAAATTTTATCGATGAAAATGATCTTAGCATTAAAGTCAAACCTATTTCTTTTGTGTTTTCAGGTGGGACGGAAGCTGACCCGCCGCATAATAACCCCAACGGGGAGGAAACGATAGACTCTACTGAAAATAACTCGTCAGAGGCCCAAGTCCTTGTTCAGGTTGATGCAGTCACCGCGACTGAAGGTAGGCACAATCTCGTATTAATAAAAACTAGAGTTGAGTTTGCATGACCGCTAGTATATTTTTATTCTAATATGGACCTTTTAACCTTTTAACTATATAAAATATAAAGATTATAATATCGAATGGTTAAATATTATTGTAAAAAGATAAGTGAAAAAATAATAAATAATATAATTGAATAAATCATAAAATTTTGATATATTTTAGAATTGTATGCAATTCAAAGATATTAGAAAAGTAGAAATTCGTGTATACCAATTTTATTAGATGATTATGTTGGTGTAAGAAAAAAGAATATTTATTGGGTATTTTTAATTATTAAACCGTAAAAGTGTAATATTAAGTTATTGTAACCTTATTATTATTGTAAATATGATTACGAAGAAATAATTTATTATAACTTTTTAATAAATAAATTTTGTTTTAATATGATAAATTATTGAAACAGAAATGGTAATCTTTTTTTTTTGATAAAGAAGAAATGGTAATCTTGCATAGTCTTGCATCTGTAGATCCAGAGAGAAGAGGGTTAAAATCTCTAATAAATTAGAGGATATATGGTAATAACTAGGTATATGAATCTTTAGAAAATTGTTCCTTAAAACGGAGAAAAGAAATATTGTCCAACAGTTTTACTCTTAGTTCTTACGTGCGCTTTTGAAAACGTGGTTGTGNAGAAAAGAAATATTGTCCAACAGTTTTACTCTTAGTTCTTACGTGCGCTTTTGAAAACCGTGCAAAGAAACTGTCAAAATTGAGCGTTGATGATGGCCTTACTTGTGTAAATGTGTCAGAGATCAGTGTCTCTGAAGATACAAACCATGTTGGCACCTCTTTGATTAAAGGTACTATATAAGCAACGTCACTCTTTAAAGTGGAAAATATGTCTTGTAGTTTGAGCTTTTAACCTAGGGTTTTTAGAAGCAAGTAAACGTGATAGCCAGTTCTTTGATAAATACCGGACCGTGTAGTCTTTCTCATTCATACCTTATTAACTTTCCCCTTCTGTTCATTTGTTATGGACACAGCTGACGGAGGAGATATTTCTGATTCACCGACTCCTGAAGTTGCGCTGGAAGAAGGGACTCTAACGGTGCCGTTATTGAGACCAGTTGTTGAAGGGCGTAAACTAGAAGTATTGAAAAGCATTGTATACGGAGGTCTAATAGAATCCATTACAAGCCTTGGTGTTATCTCATCTGCTGCTGGTTCTGGTGCTTCAACGTGTAAGTACCTGGCTTATAGCCTCAGCGCTCCATTCAATTGTGAAACACAAAAACACATATGTTCGTTGCTGGGAATTTTCCAACATGCGTCTATGTACTGTTATGGTTGCAGTGAACATTTTGGTCTTGGGGCTTGCAAACTTGTTCGGCGGGCTTATTGTCATTATTCATAATGTGAGTGTTCACTCAGTTATCTATACATCTTTGGTGATGAACCACGTACGCAGTTTCAAGAAACTTACAGAGTAACTTGTTTTGCAGCTCCAAGAACTTAGAGAGGAAGAACCCATAAGAACAACAGGAGAGGATAACGGAACCAACGGTCAAGAAGTGGAAGGTCGGTACAAGCGACTCCTTGGACGAAAAGACAATTTCACGCTTCACGCAACAGTCGCAATCTTATCCTTCATAATAGTGGGACTGCTTCCTCCCGTAGTCTATTATTTCTCATTCAGTAAAACACATAACAGAGACTACAAAGTGGTATCAGTTTTCGGGTCATCTCTATTATGCATCGTCTTGCTAGCCATAGCCAAAGCTCACGTGAAAATCCCGAGAGGCAGCTACCTGAAGAGTGTTCTGTACTACGCGACTACTGCTGTACCGGTGTCGGGGATATCATACTTGGTTGGTAACTTTGTGGAACAGTTGCTTGAGAAGTACGGTTGGTCTGATGGATCTGAAACTCCGGCTGGACATATGATTCTTTCACTTTTCGGAAGGAAAGGCGGTAGCTTTGGATACTCTTCATCGTACTGAAGCTGAATCTTGTCTCAAGAAAGATCCAACCCACCACGTGCTACTTTTCACTTTTACTTATTGTGAGCTCTCGTTTGACTTTATTTGTTTTTGTGGATGTCAAATATTTGTTACATATGTAATGTTGCTTTGATTTTATTTGCTTTTGTGGATTTGATTTTATTTGTTTTTT
The DNA here is from genome assembly GCA_900406285.1 of Biscutella auriculata. NCBI lineage: Eukaryota > Viridiplantae > Streptophyta > Magnoliopsida > Brassicales > Brassicaceae > Biscutella > Biscutella auriculata. The sequence goes on along the minus strand of OVAO01000676.1, from coordinate 10,582 downwards.
TGTGATACCAAAGTTGTGTGCTAATAATAAAATGTCGAGCTGTACCCATTTTTAATTTGGTTTAAAACTTATTCCATATAGTATTTTACTTAGGTGTTGACTTTAATATTAAAATATTGATGACATGTCGATAATTATAAGAGGTTTAATATGAAAAGATGTTTTAGATTTTTTAAAACGGATATGAAATAATTAATTTATATTAAAAATCATATTTTTAAAAAGTTTCACATCGACTAAGAACGTAATAAGAGAATATGAAGAAACTCTATAATAACATTATTATGCTCAGAATCTTGAATTACAAGTCGGAAACTTGATTTAGTCGAATCTAAAATTACACAAATTTGTTTTGTTTATCTAATTTGTTAGCTAAATCAAACAAGTAAATTAGTAAATATTAAATGAATACTTTTATAAAAAATCAAAATATTTTTTAGTTTATTAAAAACAAAATGTCAAAATATATAGAATATAAGTTTTTAATATATTCTCCTACAACGTGTCGCACGAACGGGTTTGAAGCTTTTTAGGATTTTGAGGATGAGAATGAACTCATATGGGCGCAGATAGGTGAGGGAGCATTTAGCCCGAGTGGAACAAAGGATCCGAGTATTCGTTATCCTGCCATTAGATATGTGTAGCGGGTACTTGCGCACTCATTCTTCTCAAGACTTGTTCTTCATTTTGGTTATGGCAAGGAGGCGCTACGTCGACTTATCCCAGTGTGGGGGCATCTCTTTCTCCTCTTTGAACAGAGTTTCTCGCCAGTTGTGACCGTTTCGGACGAGCGGATAAGTCTTTGTCTAAGCCTTTGCCTCCTCAGCTCCTCGCGTTGCTTTTTCTTTCCTGTTTTTGTTGCCTCTCTCTCGTGGTAGTAAGATTTTGTTCTTGGGCTAACTAGAGGCAATTTCTTAATTGCCAGGGTCCCAAGGTTGAGCGGTTTGCGATGATGTCGAGGTGTGCGGGTGGGTTTTTGGTGATGCTTGTTTTGGTTTGTTTCCAGTCGAATTTAGTCTTGCGATTTAGTTGGTTGTTTGGTTAGAGAGTTAGTTCTCATCTGTGTAGTGGTGCTTAGCAGAGGCATCTCCCTTTGGCTAGTCCTCGGTTTGGTTGTTTGTTTTCTTGTTAGGTCGTTGTTTCTTCAGGCTAGTTTTCCTGTGTTTTGTGGTTTTAGTTTTTATGTTTGGCTTTTGCGACTTCGTCTAGCTACTCGCTTAGGTTCTGTGTGTTTGCTTGTCTAGTTGGTGCGTTGTGTAGCCAGGTTTTGGATTAGCCATCGGGTTCGGAGATTCAAGGGGTTTTTAGATTGGTCAATGGTTTATCTTCATGCTCTTATCAGATAGGTGGGGAAGTTCTTTTTATGCTAGGGAAAGTTGAATATATAATTGTTCATTTATCGTCGTAATTTCCAAACCAATGTTTCGTCTATTGTTGCTTGTGGGATTTTTAATTCGAATGGAATATTTCTTATAATTCTTAGGTGTTTATGATTCTTCAATAAACAATACATGTCATTAGTTGTTCAACCATTTTTCAGCATATTTCGATCCTTTTCTTCGTGTTGATTGTATCGTTACATTCTAAACTTTCTTTACGTTTGGATTTGTTTCAGTTTAATATAATTCCAAACAGAAAAAATAACTATATTAAGCAAACGATGACAGTTTAGTGACATTTTTAACCATTCTAGAAGCTATATGTAGGAATGTTTGATATTTTGAACTGATAAAGTCTTATCTATTCATTTATATTTATTTATTCTTCTCTTATAGATATTAGACACCTGGTGCAAATAAAAGAAAATGCATATATTTATATATAACTNATTTATAATATATATCCATTTGTTTAAAAAAAAAAAAAAAAAAAAAAATCCATGTGAACGCAAAGTTAACAGTGGCGATTCTAGAACTAATTCCAACATATTCAAAATTTAATAAAATGAAGTAAAGAAGGATTGAACCATGGCTTGGGAGGTTCAACCATACCAATTTACCAACTAAGCTAATGAATTTTCATGTCATTTATACACAAAACAAAATTTTAAATGAATTTTTGGTGGTTCACATGACCACGCTTGGTCCTTAGATTCACCACTGAAAGTTAACTAGAAATTCATGAATCGTCATGGACTCATCACATATATGACTAAACTGAACCTATATTTCTTACATAATTTTATACTTTCTCTATTCCACTATATAAAATTTTTAAAGCAAATGTACAACTATTAAAAAAGAATTTATTACATACAACAATAACTAATAATAAATTAAAATAATTTTAAAAAATTAAAAACAAGATTACGAAAGATTACATTTGGTCTATAGATATTCAACTACTTTTACTAAATAATAATTAACTATTTTTAAATTAAAAATTTACTAGAAAATCTTATATTTTTAAACAAAAAATAAAACTTAGAAAATCTTATATTTTGGAACTGGTAATATTTATTAATTAAATTGATTTCTTTAGGTATTTAGTTTGAACATATGCATGTATATTTTGGCAACGTGCTTGGTCAATATATTTTGGTCTTCCAACTATTTAGTTGTGATAACTTTTGTTTCTTTGTGTACATCACTTTTTGTTATAACTAACTCAGAATCATGTGTATCTCGTGGCAATCTATTTCTTTCACTTGTTGTTATAAACGTAAAGGATACCAACATATATAAATAAAACTTTAATATATGAAAATATACATGATATTGGTGATGGTGATTTATCACAACCACATCGTCCACAAATTTCACGTTCAACATTAATGAAGAAGCTCAGAAGACTACTATTGAAACAAACTTGTTATGTAATTCAATCTTGATTAGTTCTGTTTGTTTATGAGTTGTAGTTAATTCAGTAGCCTATAAATATTACTTTTTATACTTTTTTGAAAAAAATTAACTACGTATTTTCACCTTTTTAGTAGTACATAAATGTGATAGGTAAGGGAAAATTGAATCCTAGTATGGATGATACTTGATATAGATTCAATTATATATTGGTAATGTGTCAGCAAACGTGTTGCATGCTAAATCATTTACTGAATGTTTATATCGAGTATTTTATTTCAAGATGCGACTTTCTTATTAGAATAACAATAATAAAGTACTAGTATGTGCTGTTAATTATCGTATTATGTTTGTTCATCTTTTTTTTTTATGTGAATTTGGTCATATGCTTTTTTTTTTGTTCCAAAGGGCATTGAGATTAGGTGGGGGAAGTGAGGTCATGGTGCTAATGAATGCGGTCACTCTCTCTTCTGTCATCCATGTGAGATGTGACAATAAATCCCTTTGNTAATAAAGTACTAGTATGTGCTGTTAATTATCGTATTATGTTTGTTCATCTTTTTTTTATATGTGAATTTGGTCATATGCTTTTTTTTTTGTTCCAAAGGGCATTGAGATTAGGTGGGGGAAGTGAGGTCATCGTGCTAATGAATGCGGTCACTCTCTCTTCTGTCATCCATGTGAGATGTGACAATAAATCCCTTTAAAGATGGAGACAAAAACTTTTACCATTAACTATCAACTCAAGTACATTACTGTCCGAAAGGATTAAGATCTGGATGGTGTAATTATACTACTGGATTGGATGTATAAACCTTCTTTTAATAGCTATTAATTACAAAAATGCTGATAACTATCAGTAATAAAATAGGTTATCTTTTATATGTTTCTAATGATCTGATCGTATATATAAGGTGATAAAGTTGAAGAGAGGAAGAGACAGAGACGACCCCATTAATCGCCTTCTCTAGTTCTCAGAATCTCTCTTTTGCTCTCTTTTTCCCACTTCATTGGCCATTTTTGTCTTCCACTTTCTTCTGATGGGATCCTCCACCGAACCCACCACGGGGACCGAGAAGGACCAGCCAGTCAAAATGGAAGAAGAACAAGAAGACGAACAAGTTTTCGAGTTGGAGAGGAAATCGTCGTCGTTTCATCAAGATAAGGGACACTACAGTGCGGAGAGTAGTACAATCACCACCACCAACACCAGCTCGTCTTCTAGCTTTTCCGGTGATGGTATCTATGGGATTCCTGCAATACAAGATTTAGAGGTCCCCGACTCGCCCGAGCTAGTAACAAAAAATTCCTTACACGAGGAGCATATCGACGGGAACAATTTTAACGTCTACCTCGACAAAGAACAAGGTTAGTGACCAAACCTATGGATTACTTACAGATTCCTTCTGTTGACGGAGATAAATTCCCCTACTTGGAGCTGACGTTAGCCTCTCTTTGCATCCATTATGTGGTGTTTCCATATTGATTGTGAAATCTAACCAAACGACGATTTGGATAATTTGGGAGCTAGTCTACTAATCCTCCTGCAATTACCACCGTCTTAGTTGGGGCTTGAGTCTGAATTTAGAGTAGGATAGATTCTGTGATATGTTTCTTCTGGTGGCCAAGTCGTTGTTATGTTTTCTTGTTTGTGAATGAAGGAATTTGGAAATGTCGCCATTGCGATTGGACCTACAGAGAAGAATCCTTGTTATGTTTTGATACCAAAGGTCAGTCAGTCCAATGTTAGGGCTTCTTAGACCAACGACTCTCTTTATTAGCTATAAATCTACGGGATCTCTTTAAAGATTAGCTCTTCCCTCTGATATTTATCCGCAGTATTGGTTCATTGACTTGTAGTGGATGGTTCGATGTCTATCTAAGATCAAGTGTTGTTTGATAAGAAATTTCATATATAATTGAGTTTCTGGTTTGATGTTCTTCTGCCAGGCGCTGACGCAGCTGGTGCAGAAGACGATGCTCGTGATTCCCAAACTGTTGACTACTTGAATGGGGAGAAAAAGCAGTCAGAATCTGAAGACGATTCAAGTTCTGAGGATAACGAAGTATCCCGTGAAATCGAGGAAGTCAAAGCTGCTGATCTCCCTAAAGAGCTGGATGTTGTTGATCAACCCACTGGTGATGTAATAGAGGAGGAGCTGGAAATCGGAGATGTTGAGGATTATGATGTGGAGAAAGTGCTGGATAACCAAAAGACGCATGATTTGTACTGTCCAAACTGCAGTGCTTGCATCACCAGAAGGGTTATCCTCAAAAGAAGAAAACGGAGGATCCCTCATATACCGGAAGATCCAAAGCGCATTAAGATCGACGCTCCTTTTCATTCGGTAGACAATTCACCATCTACAGATGGTGGTGAAAACACTGCACCTGGCTCATTTCTGTACAAGTGCTTGTCGTGCTTTAGCATATTCAGATCCACAGGTACACTATAGACCATAACAATTTCTTTCATACTTGGAAAATGAAATACCAGGTCCTATCCCCTTTTGTATTCAAAGGATGCTTTTTTACTAAGAAAAAATTCCAGGAGTTAGTTCAAAGCCGCCTCCTCCCAGTGAAAGTGTTGTAGGGTTGGAGACTCAGCCAATCCCTCAAGAGGAAGTTGCAGTCGATTCCAATTGGTTCTCTTCAATATTTGTCTTCGACAAGAAAAGACCAGCTCTTGAGAAAGGTATTGTTTTGTCCCTTGCCAGTCTTATCAATCTGTTCATGTGTAAGACATTCCCTTCTTTAAGTACTTCAAAACTGTGATTCCAGTGACTATGTCGTGTCTAGTATGATTGAAATTGCTATCTCTCTTCTTTTGTATATACTATGATGCTGAAGAGGTTTGTATCTATTAGCATTAAAGTCAAATTTATTTCTTTTGTGTTTTCAGGTGGGGCACTGTCTAGTGTCCCCGTAGTCCTTGTTCAGGGTGATGCAGCCACTCCCATTGTTCAGGTTGATGCAGCAACTCCCATTGTTCAGGTTAATGCAGGCACCTCAGTTAAAGGTAGGGACAGTCTCGTATTTAATGACAAATATTGAAACAGAATTGGTAGTCTTGCATCAGTAAACCCTGATATCAAGAAGGAGGGTACAATCTCTAATAAATTACAGGAAATATGGTAATAACTAGGTATATGAATCTTTAGAAATATGACCCTTAAAACGGAGATAAGAAATATTCTCCAACAATTTTACTCTTAGCTCTTACGTATTCTTTGGAAAACTTGGTTGTGCAGATGTGTCAGAGATCAGTGTTTATGAAGTTAACAAGCCTGTTGACTCCCCTTTGATTAAAGGTACTATATAAGCAACATAACTCTTTGATAGCCAATTCTTGTAGTTTGAGCTTTTAACGAAGGGCTATTAGACAAATCAAACGTGATAGCCAATTCTTGTTTTTTTATTTAGCTTTTGCGTCTCTCCTGCGTCTTTTAAAAACTCCAACACCATTTTCATAATATGGTTGCAGATGCAAGCTCAGAAAAAAAAACACAGGATGGGATCCACAAGGCTGATTCTAGTTCAGCAGATGGGAACCACAAGTCAGAGGAAGGACATCTCTCTCCAATTCAACCACCTCATACCATGAATATATCAAACAAAGTGATTAGCGGACCTGATGGAGTAACAGTAGAAACTGTCTTTCATACCGAAGATACCTCTCATCTGTATAAAGAAACACACACATCTGACCCAAGACAGTCAGATTTAAGTCTGACAGTAACAAGTAATCTTGATTTTGTGTATAATGCCGTGAGGAAATAATATTAGTACATAGCTTCAATACCTTGCTAACTTTCTCCTTCTGTTTGTGTTATGGACACAGGTGACGGAGGAGCTACCACTGATCCATTGACTCCTGGAATCGGGAGTTCGCTGGAAGAAGGGACTCTAACGGTACCATTATTAAGACCAACAACAGTTGTTGAAGGGCCTAAAGTAGAAGTCTTGAAAAGCATTGTATACGGAGGTCTAGTAGAATCTATCACAAGCCTCGGTGTTATCTCATCTGCCGCTGGTTCTGGTGCTTCAACGTGTAAGTACCCGGCTTAGCATTAGGATTCCATTTCCAATTGTGAAACACAAAAACTCACGCGTCTGAGTACTGTTGTGGTTGCAGTGAACATTTTGGTCTTGGGGCTTGCAAACTTGTTTGGCGGGCTTATTCTCATTATTCATAATGTGAGTGATCACCTAATTCTATGTAAATCTTGATGCATGAAGTTGGTAATGAACCGCGCAGTTTCAAGAAACTTACAGAGAAACTTATATTGCAGCTCCAAGAACTTAGAGAAGAAGAACCCAGAAGAACAACAGGAGATTATAACGAGACCAACGGTCAAGAAGTGAAAGGTCGGTATAAGCAACTCCTTGGACGAAGAGAAAATTTCACGCTTCACGCATCAGTCGCAATCTTATCCTTCATAATCGTGGGACTGCTTCCTCCCATAGTCTACTATTTCTCATTCAGCAAAACACACAACAAAGACTACAAAGTGGCATCAGTTTTCGGGTCATCTCTACTATGCATCTTCTTGTTGGCCATAGCCAAAGCTCACGTGAAGACCCCGAGAGGCAGCTATCTGAAGAGTTTTCTGTATTACGCAATGATTGCTGTATCGGTTTCGGGGATATCTTACGAGGTTGGTAACTTTGTGGATCGGTTTCTTGAAAAGTACGGGTGGGCTGATGGATCTGAAACTCCGGCTGGACATATGATGCTTTCACTTTTCGGAAGAAAAGCCGGTAGCTTCGGAAACTCTTCATCGTACTGAAACTGAATCTTGTCTCAAGAAAGATCCAACAAACCACGTGCTACTTTTCGCTTTTACTTATTGTGAGCTCTCTCGTTGGACTTTATTTGTTTTTGTGGATGCCAAATCTTTGTTACATATGTAAATGTTGCTTGCTACTTTTCAGTATTACTCCTTGTGAGGACTTTAGTTTGTTTTTGTGGATTTGATTTTATTTGTTTTTGTGAATGCTAAAGTTAAGTGCTAATGATAAAATGTCGAGCTGTACCCATTTTTAATTTGGCTTACAACTTATTTTCCATTAAATGGGATTCATGGTTTAATGGCATTTTCCACGTGATCTTGATTTTTTTGTCCAATTGAAAAGAAACCATATTAAGCAAATGATAACAGTTTAGTGGCATTTTTAACCATTCTAGAAATAATGTTTGGTATTTTGAACTAAAGTTTTACCAACACCTCGTGCAAATAAAAGAGAATGCATATATATATATATATATATATATATATAACTAAGTAAGATTTTTATTTTACGAGTGTTTAGAATTTAATATTTGTCCATATTTTATTGATTACTACAATTAAATATTTTTCATCATAATTATTTATAATTTTAAGTATCAAAATTAAACATATTCTTTATATATTACTCACATAACATATTTAATTTAAATATCAAAATATCTATAATAAATCTTTAAATTATATCATTAATTATTAATTTACTCTTTAATTTATTAATATAAAAATTCAATCATTTACATTTTCATCTAATGTTTTATTTGGTAAAAAAGATATTTGATCTTTAAAGATTATTTAAATAAAATAGATTAATGATAGATTTCATTTTAAAAACTAAAAATTCACTATGAAGTATTAGTTATATATTCTAGAAAATATTCAAAACTAGACATGTCCGCATATATTACTCACACCACATATTTACAATTTAAATATCAAAACATCCATAACTATCATTTTAATTATATCTTTAATAAAACTTGCTTTACCATCTTACTAAGAGAGAGAAAAAAGCTCTAGAGAGAAAGCTAAAAAGAGTCGATAGTTGCAAAATCGTTCACGGCGGTCGACGTTAACTCGTCGACGTCATTTGTAAATATGTTATCTTAATCTGTTTTCTTTCCGTTTTGTATAACGGCAATAAAGTTTTCATCTCCGATGGAATCTCTTTTGTTTGTTCTTCATCTTTTTGTGCGATTAGGAGTACAGTGTCGTGTCTCCTTTCATGATGGATCCGTGTCAAGATCTTAGGAGTGAGGTGGCGAGGCGACCATCTATGGAGAGCGAGGCAGTCAATTTTGATGTTGTTTGTGTTTCAAGTGGTTTTTGTTCGACATCGTCGGAGTTCCGATCGTCACAGCTGCTTCTCGAGTGGAGGCGGAATCTTTTACTACAGTGACGTCAAGGCTTACGTCACTCACATGGAGATGCGTACACGTGCGCTGGATGACTATGTCCTTCTGGTTCTCCTCTTCCACCACGTTTTGTCGACTGTGTTTGACGTGTGGCGTTTTTGAGGTAAGTAATTCATAGTCATGTGGAGCTCGGGTAAGTTTTCTGCCTTTAATTAGGTTTCTTTGTTTGAATAAATAATTTTACCACGTGCGTGGTTTTGTATCTACACGTGGTCCTCGTCTCGAGACCCGTGTTACTAATGTTTTTAGTTTTTGCAGAAAAGTTGATTGAATAGATTTCAGTCGTAGCTCGGGGTCGAGTCTCGTCTGACGTCAACAGGCTTAGCCGGCTTGAATCTGTTGCCTGTTACTTTAACGTCCGCATACCTTAGCTTGGGGCTACAGCCGATATTAAACTTTTATCAACTTCTCTTCCACAAACTGCTTTGAGCAATTGCTAGCCGACGCATCCTAAAACGCTCTGCTCATCCCGCTGCAAGATGGAGCAGTTTCTTGTTTTGTTTGCTCTGTTTTTATTTTCAATTCCGGTGTCTGTATCGATTTTCTATCTTAATCCAATGCAGTTCGACCAAAAAAAAATTATATCTTTAATAATTAGTTTATATTTTAATTTATCAATATAAAAAGTTCAATCCTTTACATTTTTATCAATATAAAAAGTACAGTCTTTTACATTTTCATGACATCTTTGAAGCAACTTCATGTACACTAATTAATGAACTAGTAGACTTTATACAAAATGTTATGCTCTCAACTTATGAGCCAACCACACCAAATCTCGAAATATTTTTTGATCTAGAAACAATACAATATGAAATGACGCAAACTCAAACAACATTTTAGACTAGATGTTGAAGTTGTAATTAGGAAATTACGCAAACTTCAAATAGATTAGATGTTGAAGTTGTGATTAGGAAATTAGAAATGACGCAAACTCAAACAACACAATATAAAGACGGTGATTGCTCAATATATCTAGACAATCTAGAAGGACCAAAGAACATCAACATTTTAATTTACATTCTCAAATTTCACCATATATGTATTTTAAATTGGTTATATTACAAAACAAATTATCATTATTATAGAAGAAAATTATTTTAATATTAAATATAATTTTCAGTGAATTAAATATTATTAACTATACAAATATAATTATAATAAAATAATTATATAATTATTATTTTCTCGCAACTGACAAATTCTCCCTAATATAGAATATAAATTCATGTGAATGTCAGGTGACATCTGGTCATGCATCGAGCTATAAGTCTGATATTTTTCGAATTCGACTCGTGTCTTTCCCTTTTTGTGGGGTTGTAAGAGCATGTACAATGGGGGGAATCCTTAGTGGGGTCCTTCGGATTAAATTAATTGAAAATATTGTTAAGGATTGGTGGAAGGAACTTTGGAATTTTAGAGAAAAAAAGGGCTCCAATGGTAATGAGTTTTTAAGGGATTCTTACGATTAAAATATTATTATTTTTTTAATTTAAAATAAAAAATAATAGAATTAATTTTCAATTCTCTAAACTTATAATAATATTATTTTAAACTTATAATTAATTTCTCTAAACTT
>OVAO01000675.1:0-19087 GCA_900406285.1 Biscutella auriculata | reverse complement strand
AGGGTGCCACGTGTCATCGCGGGAGAGCATCCCCTTCCTCTATTATATATTAGATGATTTGTTTTTTTTAAATGCGTAGATATTTGAGATAATCTTATATTGTGGAACAAAAAAATAAACCTAGAAAATTCTATATTTTGGAACAGAGGGAGTAAAAGAGAAGTAATTGGAGACCACATACAATTGCACATTTTTACATTACTTTTTATTTTTAAAATTTAATATATTAAACCTATAGCCAAAAAATATATTCTTAATAATTTTTATTTAATTTATTTAAAATCACAAAAATTCTTAATTTAAATCTTAAATAAAAATTAACTTATTCAAATAAATATATTATATCCAGTCTTTTCAATCAAATTTTCTTTATTTAAAATTCACTTAAACTACTGTTGATAAATATTTAAATAACAATCTAATAAATGCATTCAATAAATTTCAAAATTTAACATTTTTTTATTATAACAATAAAATTTGGGCATGGCTTGAGTCCTAACCTAGTATATATATACACAATTAAGTTAAAGAATATTTTTTGTAATTATTTATTTTATTTTCACGTAAATACTTTTGATCCACTAAAACAATCTAAACAACCAAAATAATAATAATAATATATATATATATATCTATATATATATACACAATTAAGTTAAAGAATATTTTAAAGAAATATATCCGTTTCAAATCAATTTAAATTTCGAGATTAGAAATTTTAATTTAATTTGTTGATGTCCGTTTAAATTAATTTGATGATCTCCATTCAAATTATCCTCTTGTATATCTATTAAAAATTTATTTTAATTTTCTATAATATATTGTTTGGAAACAAGAATAATAATATTCACTTAGAAACAAATTAAAAATAAAGTTGTTTTACAACATGTTTAAGATATTAAAATTAAAATAAAAGATAACTTAAAAAAATTGTGAACTTGACACATAAACTTTAACACTTCTCATTTAATATATAAAAAGATTAGATTTTAAGACATTTATTGAATGTTTTAATTTTAAAACACTTTCACCTTAGTTAATTACTATTCTACCATTTTAACTAACTAAATATAACTAAATAATATAATCCTAACTATCTAATTTTTTTGGTCCCATCTATTTCGTTTACTATTTATCTTCCTTGTCTACATAGATAATCAGAGGGGTAAAATCCATCCTCGAGAATTGTGTATCCACATATTTTGAAATCAATTTTGAAACCTAAAATTTTTTAGAATCATAAACCCTCGTAAACGTGTATCCACATATCTTTCTCCCGCATTTTATAAATCCAAAACACTGAAGGTGTAAATCAGCTGAGTAATGGAATTAGGAGGTTGGCGGATTAGCATCAGACGAGAAAAAAATATTTGGAAGAGTAGCTGACGTGGACTGAAGATTTGGGAAAGATTTGTCCAAGGATATAAGGAAAAGGAAATCGGGAGATTAAGGGAACTCTTCTCCGAAGAAATTAGGAAAGTTTCCTAGTGTCTATTTGTATATATTCAGACCAAAAGTTATTAGCTAGGACAACACTTTTGGGAGAATATCGCTTAGGGTTTTCACTTCGAGCTCTACAAAATAAGAGGGTTTTCGAACGTGAGTGTTGAACTGGTTATGTGATTAAATTGTTGTTGAGTGAGTTAGATAAGAGAGAGTTGGAGGGGTTAAATCTGTGATTTTCGAATTCGTTTAAGTGTAGACTTAAAGAAGAGAGAAAGTTTGTAAGAGTGTCTTTTAGCTGTAAAAGCTACTGCTTATTAACCGCTTGGTCTTGGAGCTTCAAGACGTTAATCTAGTGTGATCTATTCTCTGTACTTTTAATTGGTATCAAAGCAGTCACCTAATCTGACTGCGTGCGTTTGTCAAACTCATGTGAAGATCTTGGGTTAAGTATGGAGAATTCACAACAATTCATCGTTGTGACGAAACCGTTGAAACTAGATTCGGAGAATTATGGGTACTGGAAGGTTCAAATGACTCAGATGATTTAGAGCATCGATGCTGAAGCGTGGACAACTGTAGAGGAAGGATGGAAAGCTCATGTGGTGATGAATGACAAGAATGAGGAGATACTTAAGCCTCGTAAACAGTGGACCACAAAAGAAAAAAACGAAAGCGAAGTATAACTCAAAGGCGTTGTTTGCTATTTTCTTTTCTCTTTCTATGACATAGTTCAAGCGGATCCAAGGATGTACCTTAGCAAAAGAAGCGTGGGACTTTCTACTTCTTGCTTCTCCAACTTATAAAATTTCGACCTAGAAATACAAAATATCCAGCATTGGATCTTTGATCAATGACATTCCCTGCCCAATCAGAGTTAGTGTAGCCTTCCATCTTCAGGTGTTCATTATTGGCGAACAATATTCCTTTTTCAGGTGAGGACTTTAAATACCGAAGTATCATCGTTGCAACTTCCATGTGTTCTTTACTTGGTTGATACATAAATTGACTTACCACACTCACCGCATACGCTATATCAGGTTGTGTATGAGCAAAATATATTAACTTCCCCACAAGTCTTTTGTATCTTTCCTTGTCTATTGGGACTTGATCTTCAAAAATTCCAAACCTATGATTTTGAACCATTGGTGTTTCTGCAGGTTTGCAATCCAACAATCCCACCTTTGCTAACAAGTCCAACACATACTTCCTTTGGAATATAAAAATTCCTCTTGATCTTGCCACTTCTATTCCTATTAAATACTTTAATCATCCAAGATTCTTTATCTCAAACTCATTGTTTAAAACCTTTTCAAGTTCTGAGATTCCTTCTTGATCATTTCATGTAATACTTAAATCATCAACATATTATTTTTTCGTTGTGAAGTTTTGTAAACAAAGTATGGTCTGAGTTGCCTTGCTGAAAACCATATATTCTCATAGCTGAAGTGAATCTCTCAAACCATACCCGAGGTGACTGTTTTAATCCATCAAGTGTCTTTTGTAATTTACACACCACTAATCTTGTTGCTGCAGAAAATCCTGGTGGAATCTCCATATAAACTTCTTCTTTTAATTCTCCATGTAAAATGCATTCTTTACGTCAAATTGGTGAAGCGGTCAATCAAGATTTGCTGCAATTGATAAAAGATGTCGCATTGTAGTTAATTTTGCCATTGGCAAAAAGGTTTCTTGGTAATCGATACAATAAGTTTGAGTATATCCTTTTGCCACCAAGCGGGCCTTGTATCTCTCAATTGTGTCATCTGCTTTGTAATTGATCGTAAAGATTCATCTGCATCCAACTGTTCTTTTCCCTCTGGTAACTCCATGAGTGTCCATGTGTTGGTCTTCATTAAATATTTGATCTCTTCTTGTACTGCTTCATTCCATTGTGGATCTTCAACAGCTTGGTAGATGTCTTCTAGAATTTTATTGGATAATAAATATTTTATGAATGATCGAAGTGGCTCTACAAGTTCTCCGAAGACATATTGGCGATCGGGTACTTAGATTTCGTTGCCTCCATATCCGGACAATAACGATGTGTAGGATTCCCTCTAGTTGACATGTAAGGCAACAAATACGTAGGAGTAAAATTTTCTACAGTGTTTTTCAGTGAAGGAATGAGTCACCTCTAGTTCACCCAATTATGTACATCTCTGCATGTTGTCATTATGATCCTCTCTTCTATGCTCATCTTCAATTTCTTTCATTGGTTCGGTCCCACTTAAGTCACCACCAATGATATGGTTTTCATGTTGTTCTAAAGTTAGTGTTGTCTTTTGTTGTTGTGTAGTCTCCATTCTTAAGTTAAATTTCACTTCTTCATTGTCAGAAGTTTTCACGTTTGTCTCCTCTTCATGTATTTTCTCCAATTCAAGGTCATCGTTTACGTCTTCATGGTCACAAGTCCTTGTTCCCAAATTTTCTTCTTGCACAGTCTGTATCTTTGAGTTAATATCAAGTTCATGTTTCAATTCAAGATCTGGCCAATTGTATTTCATCCAACTCATATTTTCTTCATTGCTAGGCTCCCCCTGAAGAATTGTGTTGGATGAGTAAAACATCTCCATTTCGGCAAAGGTGACATCCATTGTAGTGTATAATCGTCGGGTTTGGGAGTTGTAACACCGATAACCCTTTTGATGAGATGCATAACCGAGAAAGAAACACCAAATTGCACATGCTTCCAACTTAGTTCCCTGATGCTTATGCAGATGAACAAACACAACACATCCAAATATTCTAGGTGGAAGCATTAAAATAGATGGCAAAGGAAAACGTATAAATAGACAATGAAGTGGATATTGAAATTCAAGTACCCGTGATGGCATTCTATTAATGAGATAAACAGTTGTAGTAACAATGTTTGCCCAATAGTAAGAGGGTGCTTGAGCACTTGGCATTAGTGAACGAGTTTTCCCGAGTATATGACAGTTCTTACGTTCTGCAACACCATTTTGTTGTGGCATATGAGGACATGTGGTTTCATGAATAATTCCATTATTAGAGAAATAATATGGTGCTGTTTGGTTCACAAACTCTTCTCCATTACCGGACCTGAAAACTTTAATATTAGTATCAAACTGATTACAAATCATTTTGTGGAAAAGGTTAAAACCCATAAACACATCAGATTTTCTGTTTAACAAGTAAAGTCATGTCATTCGGGTCCAGTCATCAATCAATATAACAAACCAACGATATCCATCAAGACTTGACAATGGTGCAGAACCCCATACATCTGAATGAATTAATGAGAAGAGTTCATGAGTTTTCTTTGTACTTGGAGGAAAACTTACTCTGTGGTTTTTAGCAATGATGCAAGTTTTACAACTCATATCATTCAATTGAGATTTAGAGAATAAGGTAGGAAATAAACTTTTGATATAAGAGAACGATGGATGGCCTAACCAACAATGCCACAACCACAATTTTTTCTTCACAGGTTCATTCATTACATGAGCATGACCATTTTTACACTTGTGGACGTGGTATAAGCCTTCTCGTTCAGTACCACGACCAATTATCTCTCTGGTGTTTAAGTCCTGTATAATAAAAATATTGGGCTAAAGTATAGCACAATAATTTAGTGTTTTTTGTAATTTGGCTGACATAAAGAAGTTTATGGTGAATAGAGGGAACTAGTAGTGTATTAGAAAGTTTTAAGGAAGAAGAAATATCTACAGTTACAGCTCCTGTCACACGAGATAAACCACCATTAGCATTAGAGATAGTTGTTTTTTTTGGATTGACAAAATCAGAAAAATCAGAAGCATAATATGTCATGCCCCTGAAACCAAAAGCCAACCACTAGATTGATTATTTAGATTTGAATTTAGGGCGATATCAGGTTTACCTTGTAAATCAATATCATTATCTCCTGCAACTACGTGAAAGTGGGAAAATGGAGAAGGTTGGTTCCTTGACTTAAGGAAGACTCATTCTAATTATTTGATTGAAATAAAAAGCTTAATTAAATAAAATAAAGTCAGTTCACGATTTTGGTTTGAGATGATGGTTCGGTTTGATATCTATGACTCATAAATACTCTCATCCTCCAAAGAACCTTGTCCTCAAGGTTCAAGTCACATAGACCGTTGAAGACGACCTCCATTCCTTCATCGTAAGTCTATCACATTGTCTTGTGAATCCAAGTTTTCCACGATCAAAAGGATATTTCTCATTTGCACCATTCACAACAAAATGAACTCTTTGCACAACACCACCCAAAACAAGAGCTGAAACTTGGATTCTCCATTGTAGGGGAGGGAAGAGAGACAGTTTACCTTGCTTATGAGCTTGTTCAGAAACAACGCCATATCTCCATTTAGATGCACCGTTCTTTCTTGGTTTTTTGGCTTTTGAAGCTTGACGTTTACGCTTATCCTGAACCGCTTGTTCACATGTATGTGGAGAGATCAATCGCTTGAGTTGTTTAGATTGTTTATCAGATAGTTGAACACTACCAAATAAGTTTTTTCCTCACTAACTTTGATATCTCTCACCAATTTCACCATATGATTAATGGTCTTCTCGAGACGCTTGAAACTATTCACCATAAAAATCTTCATTTCTTGGATTTGAACATGCATTTCACGGTTGATTTCATTATGCATCGTACGGTGGTTTTCCAACAGATTTTCAAGGCTTCCTTTATCTTGATACCACACTGAAATAGTTTGAATCAAGCTATGGATAACGTTTTTTGTGTTTTTGTTTTTGATTTTCGAGTGAAAGAAAGAAGGAAAAAAATGGATCGAGCAATGCTCTGATACCAATTGATAGAAATGACCTCGTCGAATCACAACTTTAGAACAAATAATTGAATAAAATGCACAATGCAATTCAACAAATTATAGAACACGATAACACAAACTTTTGGGCAATTAATTATTGCCTCTTTTTTTGCTTTTCATAGATTTATATAGAAGTAAATATAATTAAGAAATGTGGAGATATTATCTCCTCCAACTACGTGAAAGTGGAAAAATGGAGAAGGTTGGTTCCTTGACTTAAGGAAGACTCATTCTAATTATTTGATTAAAACAAAAAGCTTAATTAAATAAAATAAAACTGATTCACGATTTCGGTTTGAGATAATGGTTCGATTTGATATCTATGAGTCACAATTTCTCTTCAGAAAAAAGGAGACAAAAAAGGATTTAGATGTCTCCTTCTTAGCTATATCTACTTTTTCTGTTTTTTTTATTTTCAATGAAAGTAGAAGATATTCACAAAACCAAACTTTTGCTCGTTTGAGAAAAAAAGATAAAAATACCATTTAGAAGAAAGATAAAGGGTCATTTATGTTCTGATGACGATGAAATATAAAACTATTCATTCATCCAATTATTAATCATAACAAAGGAAGATATTTATACACATACACACGACTAATTTATTTTTTGGATAAATTACATACATGACTAATTAAGAAAGAATTGTTCAAAAGGGGCACATTTACCATGTCTTTGTGCAATTAGACCTTTCATAAATATTGTTCATAATATAACTAAACTAACATTAATGAATGTTTAGAGATCAAAAACGGACTTTGTATCTATTTACATTAGGGAAGTTTACTTAATTAACTAATTAATTATGATAATTTAAATCAAATTAATTTTGAACCACAATCAACTCTCCTTCTTCCTCGTTCAAACTATTGTTTTTTTTAGTTTTTTTGTTCATTCACGGTCATCTCCTTCTTCTTCACGATCAATTGCTTTCAGTTTATGTTCTTTACTTTGATTTGTTCTGTTCATTCACGATCAACTGATCTTTGGAACCAACTCGCAAGAAACTCGGTCGAATTCGGATATAAACCACATGAATTCAACTCCATTTACGCAACAGCTCTGAGGTATGTCTACTATACTTCGAATCCAGATAACCATACGTCTCCAATTACATGAATTCGAACAAGAAACAGAACACGTGATCTGGATCCAGAAAACGTTTTCTGGACGTATTCCTGTATCCAGAAGAACTTAGGGTAATTAACGAAGTAATCCAAGACACGTGTTCTGGATTCAGATCAAGTGTTATGGATGTACTCTGGATCCAGAAGAAGTTAGAGGTATTTAATAAAGCAAGCCAGAACACGTAATCTGGATCCAGAACACGTGTTCTGGATTGTTTTGTTAATTACCTCTAACTTCTTCTGGATCCAGAGTACATCCAGAACACTTGATATGGATCCAGAACACGTGTTCGGGATTGCTTTGTTAATTACCCTAAGTTCTTCTAGATACAGGAATACGTCCAGAAAACATATTTTGGATCCAGAATACGTTTTCTGTTTCTTGTACGTAGGTATAATTGTTTGGTAGAGATTATTTTTCTCTNTTTTGTTAATTACCTCTAACTTCTTCTGGATCCAGAGTACATCCAGAACACTTGATATAGATCCAGAACACGTGTTCGGGATTGCTTTGTTAATTACCCTAAGTTCTTCTAGATACAAGAATACGTCCAGAAAACATATTTTGGATCCATAATACGTTTTCTGTTTCTTGTACGTAGGTATAATTGTTTGGTAGAGATTATTTTTCTCTTGACTAATAAGTTCTGATTGTTTGTTATGTACACTACATATGAAACAAGGGCAGTTCTATATGGTATGTGGTGTGTGGTCCAAGCAAAATACTAAATGGAAATTTGTTGTTGATAGCACAAAGTGTGCTAGCGGACTTCATTTGGATTCGGGTAACACTCTTGAAGATATCATAACGATGGTTTCAGAAGACTATGGTTTGGAGCGAAGTAGGTTTGATGTAGAAATGAGCTACCTTCCATCGGATTGGGTTGGTGCAGCTGAATATACTCTGGTGATTGTCATGAACGATCGACAAGTTCAATACTTGCTTTCGTCCTGTAAACATGACGTTCCTACTCAGGTATGTGTCACATTTAAATACAGGGAATATATTAGTGTAGCTCTTAGTGATCAGGATACCGAAAACATGCTTGATCTGAACGAGGAACCTAAATTTTCAAACGATGAAGATGAAAACTATAGTAGTAGTACATAATCGCTGAAAGTATGTGTGCCAAAGAGTTTAGACTATGAAAGTTGTTCAGCAGATACCGAGTGCAATGTTGGTTATGGATTAGAGGATGATGATAAATTTGTGCCTGAAACTCTGATGGATAATTCACTTGTCATAGACTGTCTACAAGAAAATCAACACTTGAAGGAAAAGAGAGGTATGCATACGACTCTGGAGCTATGTGCCTTGAAGTATAGCTTCGATTATAGGGTCACAAAATCGAACAAGATATTTTGGTGTCTACGCTGCAAAGTCATTTCATGCAATTGGAGAATTCGAGCTGAGCGTTTGGATGGATCAACATATTTCCACATCAATAAATATGTTGCTCAGCATACATGTGCTCCATCGAAGAAAACCAAGTTCTCTAGGAAAACTTCAGCAAAAACAGTTGGTAATCTGCTCAGGCTAAAGTATGAGGGTGTGAAGGATGGTCTCAAGCCAAATGAAATCATTAATTTCATGCAGACAGAACATGGAACCAAGCTCTCTTACTCTCTCGCATGGGAGTCTCGCGAGCATGTTGTCAGTGCTGTTAGAGGAATCCCGGAGAAAAGTTTCAGTAAGATACCTAGCTATTTACATATGCTAGAACTGGCGAATCATGGGACATATACAAAGTATAAAACAGATGATGAAGGTAAGTTCAAGTATCTGTTTCTCTCGTTTAGTCAGTCTGTTAGAGGGTACTATAAGGCCATTCGGAAGGTAATTGTTGTTGATGAAACGTTTTTGAAGAGTAAATACAAGGGAGTTCTACTTGCTGCAACCGTATTAGATGGGAACTCAAGCTTGTATCCAATAGCTTTTGGGATTGTAGAAACTGAAAACAATCGTTCCTGGGAGTGGTTTTTCACGCAATTACAAGCAGTTATTGTTGATGACCGGATTTTAGTTTTCATTTCAGATAGACATCCCGCCATCCTCAAGGTAGTTGTTAAAGTTTATCCATCTGCTAATCATGGGATTTGTATCCATCACTTGTTGACTAATATCGTGACATATTTCAAAGCAAATGGCATAGTTGGGTTGGTTGCGAAAGCTTCGAAAGCTTACAGGATTGTTTAGTTCAAGGATGCTTTCAGTCGAATTTGCAGTACCACCCCGTTAGTTGGAAAGTATCTAGAGGATGTTGATGTGAAAAAATGGAGTCATGCTCATTTTCCGAGTGATAGGTATGACGTAAGAACCACAAATCCGGCTGAGTCAATAAATTCAGCTTTGCGTACACCTAAAGAGTACCCGTTGATTCCTCTGTTGGAGAGCATAAGAAAAATGCTCACGTGTTGGTTTTTTTAACGTCGAACATTGAGTGCAATACACTCTACTCCGTTGATAGCTGACATTGAGGATAAGATAGCTAAAAGGACAGTAAGCGCTAAATCTCTTATTGCTTTCCCGTCTACCACAAGCAGGTTGTAGGTCAAGGGTGATGCATATGAGTATGTTGTCGATCTGGAAAGGAGAACATGTTATTGCAGGAAATTTGATCTGGACAAATTTTCGTGCAAACACGCAATCAAATGCGCGTTTGTCGTAGGCGTGGAGCTACACACAGTAACTGATGAGGTTTATCACACAAGTGCATAGAAAGCTACTTACGAAGAAAACATTAATCCTATTGTGGTTCCTGAAATGAGTGGGTTAATCCATCGACTGAAGAGTTGGAAGTCTTACCACCTCGCACAAGAAGAGTTGGAAGTCTTACCACCTCGCACAAGAAGAGGGCCTGACAGACGAAGAAAAAGAAGATACGAACCCGTTGAAGATAAGATGTGGTAATGAAGGCCATAATAGAGGTACATATGATATTCCAATCTAGAACATGTTTCATTGTTTCGTTTTTAGGTCATTGTTTTCGTATTTGGATCATTTGGATCATGTCTTTCGTGTTTGGATCTTTGTGTTTCATCTTCTGGATCATTGTTTTAAGTTTTAGTTTTGGTTTTAACAGACTAAAATACCGCATCTCTCTTATGTTGTGAAGGACGGCGGCGAAACGATCGAGAGAGAATGAGAAACAAAATTTGACCTAATAAAACAAAACAAAACAGTTATTTTGTGTTGAACCAAAAAAATTGAAATTCTGGTTCAATTTTTAGTTTTAATTTCAGATAGGATGGTTAAATCCTGGTTTACTTATTTAATTGATTAAAAAAAAGACAAAAATAAAACAATATTTTCGGATTTAAATCAGGGCTAAATTTGGATTAACACCAAAAATAAAGCCTCGATTCCCAAAAATAAATATTAAAGGTCTAATTGCACACACATAGAACAAAAATAGCCCATTTGAAAAATTCTCCCCTTATTTAATACTATTTACACAATTAGAAAAGATCCCAACTCTGTCTATAAGAGCTAGTTGATGATCCTATTATCATTCATTTCGAAATATATTTTATATTTCCACAATACTTTGATATATCAGTTACATCTTCCAATTTGATCTGTTACATTATTTTCTTTTACTTTATAAATTGTTTAGTTTACGAAAACAACCACATATCTAGTGGGTCATAATGAGCGTTTACAGAACTTTTTTTCTTTTCAAAGATAATTAGCCTTTTCTTTTTTCGCCGCTTTTTATTCAAACTCGTGACTTTGAAAATTCTCTTGGTTTGAAAAAATAATGGGAGTTATTTGATATAAATTCACATAGACGTATGTAGAACTTTTTCACCTACAACTACAACAAAAAAGAGAAAAAAGAAATGGAGAGAAGAAAATGGTGGATAGCTTTAGTTTTAGTTCTCTATTTGGTGGTGTCATCTTATGCATCTTCAAGTCAGGCATACCAAATACGCAAACTTTGTAAGTAGTCCAAAAATATATCATCCAATTTGCACAAAATATAGTGTTTCTTTTCTAATACTAACATCAATTTCTCTAACAGTGATAATAGAAGCGCGTCCTAGTACGTCAAGACCAGCACGCGGGAACTGAGAGTTATGTGTTATGTTGTGGCAGTTATGTTTATGTTTCAATTGCAACACCGTCATTCAAACACACACAAATATACATATACATATATATATATATATATATATATAATTTGAATATATGAATTACACAAGTTCTCGCACGGATTAACTTAAGATCGAACTCAAAGAAATTGTAGGGGGAAAAAACGAAAATGAAACGTTTGGTTATTATGAATTCGAATCTTCATGTGGGAAACCTATCCTAGGGGTTGGAATCTCCAGAATTTCACTATCTAAGATCCTCAGGGGTTGGAAACTTAATTTGAAACCAATATGATAATTGACCCAAATAGAAATTGAACTGAAAACTGAATCTAGTTTTGTTATGTTTGGAATTTTCGATTCTTGTTAAAGTGCATAATAAATTTTAAATTTAGATTCAAGTATTGATTTGATCCGACACATTTTTCAATTGCTCGATCACCAAAACTATCTATGTGATTCGACCCAAATTGAATCACACTTATGGTGTTTATTTTTACTATTTTTCCACTTTTGAAAAAAATTAAATTAGCTCAAGTGGTTATTATTACTTACTAAATTCATGATTTTACAAAAAAGATGAATTTTTGTTTTTCAAATGATATCGTTTTAAGAATATCATATATGATTATGGAAGAAAACCTTGTCTCTTTTTATATACATAAATTTTTATAATACAATATATTTGATAGTAATCCTATGGTTTTCATTGAATAGGGAAGATTTCTTTTTAAGAAAAACATTAATAAAAATTACTTTTAAAGTCTTATTAAAAGTCCTATTTAGATAATACTCCCTCCGTTCCTTATTATTTGATGTTTTAGAGTTTTTCACGCTATTAATAAAACACAAAAACATCATTTAGTTTATCTCTTTTTCATAAAAATCTCATTAACTTCATCTATTTTAACCAATCAAAAACCATACTGCATAGTATTAATGGATTTTAGCTTTAATTTTTTCATTGAAAATCGAAAACATCACTTAAAATGAAACAAAAATAAAAACCTAAAACACCATATATTGAGGAACGGAGGGAGTAGCTGATAAAAATTTATAATGATATATTAAAACAATATTTATTGTAAAATGTATTTGATTTATTAAAATAGAAAAATAGTTTTTAAGAATATAATATGTATTGTATGTAATAAAAAATAATCCTTTTTATTTTGAAATTTTGTTATTGCAAAATTA
The DNA here is from genome assembly GCA_900406285.1 of Biscutella auriculata. Classification (NCBI taxonomy): domain Eukaryota; kingdom Viridiplantae; phylum Streptophyta; class Magnoliopsida; order Brassicales; family Brassicaceae; genus Biscutella; species Biscutella auriculata. Next base: position 6,423 of record OVAO01000675.1, on the reverse strand, counting down.
GATTTATTAAATAATTATTAAGAGTAAAGGTGAATTTTAATTTATTAATATGTGTATATTGGTCTAGAAATATCTAGTCCTACAGAGGCATAAAATATCTATCCCTGTAAACTAAATTTTATTAATATTAATTTAACTCCATTTAACACTATATATTACATTATAACCTTTAAAAATTAACAGCCGTAAAAAATCATATAAACTTTTGAAATCAATTAAAAACTTCCAAATAATTTTTAATTTAAATAATTATTTTATAAATCAATATTTCTCTAAATTAATAAAATATTAATTAAATTTAGAAAAGAGACCAAATGAAACTTAATTTGATATCAATATGTTAACTAACCCAAATAGAAATTGACCTCATAATTGAATCTAGTTTTATTATGTTTGAAATTTTCGGCTTGTGTCTAAGCATGTAGTAAATTTTAAATTCAGCTACAAGTACTAGTTAAGCTTAATTAAGAAATTTGAGTTCTAGATTACATTTAGAGATATTCCCTAATCGACTGAAATCTATGTAGAACCTAAAGTTTCTTAAGAATTTTCTTGAAGCAATGTTTTCTTATCGTTTACATTTCGTCCTATGTGATCTTTGTTATTGACACTTTTACTTTCTTTTTAGTTATGAAAAACAACCACCATTTACTATTTCATTTTAGCAATATTACTAGTCTTATATTTTCTTTGTGGTTGTACATTAGTCTTTGTGGATTTGATCCTTAAGTATTGTTGTGATTATCTCTTTAGACTTACAATTAGATTTTGAGGATAAAACATGACATACTAAGTTTTTAGTACTGTTGTCAGAGAATAATTGTATCAACCCAAGAGTCTAAGATTAGATTTAGTCGCGTCAACCCAAGATTCTAAGGCTAGATTAGTCTAAGACATCTTTTTATTTTTAGTTTAATCCTTTTTCTGTTTCTTTGGGGCATGAGCACAAAGCATATCAGAAGCAAGGAATCTGATAATCTATTGGTTTTGAAGAACAAGATTGGTCGCTTGGAAAGACAGACAAGAAGAGGAAGAAGGTCGAGGATTGAGATGGATAAAGATCATAACCAATATCATCAACTTCCCATGATCCAGGACATACAAGCGATCAACCAATCTAGGATCCTTCCTTAGTATCTGATTTGTAACCTAGATTCGATCTGACAAATTGAATATATGTTTAGGATGATTTAAGCCTGACAAGCAACAAATTAAATCACCCAAATTAGTAACTAAAGAAGTTTAGACTGAATATTTAGCTTCAATACTATAAACGAATATTGTAGTGAAAAATTTGTGATAATCTTGTTTAGTAATAGCCTCCCTAGATCGGTTGTAGTCAGTGGAAGTTAGCTACCTACAGGGATTTCTTGGTTCTTGAGTTTAGCATCGAGTGATACGGTGTCAAGTTTCAAAGGGTTCTTTTAGGCCTAAGGTTGGCGCCCGAGACCGTGGGGTTGATCTTACAATAGAGATTAAGTAAAGGGAACATAGAGTAGATTTTGTTTAACCATAACTTGCCTAGTTCGGATAGTAGTCAGTGGAAATTAATTGCATGTCGAGATTTCCAGGTTCTTAGGTCTAGGTTCGAGTGACACGTTGTTAGATGTCAAAGGGTTATTTTAGGCATAGATTATCGCATGTAACCCCAAGGATAATCTATCATCATAAATCGAAATAGGTTATATAGATTTGAAATTTCATTCTAACCAAAAAAAATCCAAGTAGTTCCCAAAAACCGCTTTTAGAATTCCCTTGGTTCCCAAGGATAATCTATTATCATAAATCGAAATAGGTTCTATAGATCTGAAATTTCATTCTCAACAAAAAATCCAAGCAGTTCCCGAAACCCACTTTTAGAATTCCCTAGGTTCCCAAGGATAATCTATTATCATAAATCGAAATAGGTTCTATAGATCTGAACTTTCATTCACAACAAAAAAATCCAAGCAGTTCCCGAAAACCGGTTTTAGAATTCCCTAGGTTTAATTGTCTGCTTTTCTATATCATCTTCGTTTTTTCTTTGCTTTTATTGCTTTCATTTACATTTATTATTTTTGTTTTCATCTTAGCCATTACTAGGTCTTATAGTCTCTTCGTGTTAGTATTTTAGTTTATGTGGATTCGATCCCTAAGTAATACTGTTATTGTTCTGTGCACTTGTAGATTAGATGTATATGATAAAACCTGAGTGACATCAAGTTTTTGGCGTCGTTGTCGGGGGACTAAACGTGCAAGCCTATGAGTCTATGACTGAGTTTTCGTCTAGAACAATTTCCTGATTTGTTATTATGTTTTTAGATTTTGAGATCGATCGACCCCCTCTTTAGGATTGATAGAACTTTCGTTACGACCGAGCTCGATCGAACTTGTTTCTAGTCAACTTTTCTGTTTCTTTTAGGTGCATGACCATACAACACACCAGGAGCAAGGGAACTGACAATTTTTTTCATTTGGAGAACAAGCTTGGTCGATTAGAGACAAAACCCAAGAAATGAAAACAACCGTGAATCAAGATAATAACGAAGATCATGTTCTTCAGCTTTGTCAGATTCAACACCCTTAGCTTCGGCCGAAGAAGGTCTGCGACAGGAAATGAATGCGACTAGTCTTGTTTAGATTTCCAAATCTAGAACCCCACGAGGCTCCAAACCTAACTTCACCAGATTGATCTTCAGGAGAGAGAGTTGCAATCTCTCTTCCTGCCCTAGCCATCATTGGATTGGCAATTCAGTAAGGCTCATGACGAGAAAGAAAAGCTCATGGGAGGCAATCCACTAATACTTCACTTGAATAACCCACTAGTACTTCACTTGATTTTTCTTTTTTTCTTTTTTCACTGGTTTTTGTTTTTGATGAGTTTCAGGTGGATTTTTCAGGAAAATTTATCAAAGTGATGAACAACACTCAGATCGATTGATCCCCTTTGAGATCGATAAAACAAGAAATTTGTACCATAGAGGATCGATTGGCCCCTCCAAGGTTCAATCGACTCCTCTCCAAAAAGCGGGTTGATCAACAATATCGTTCACAAGATAGGTCGGTTCACATGTGGTATTCGATAAAGTATGAGAAGATCGATTGTACTCATATGAGTTCGATCAAATCCAGATCTTCCCTAGATCCAGATGCCCTTTTTGGAACTTAAAGCACCCAACAGNGGTTGATCAACAATATCGTTCACAAGATAGGTCGGTTCACATGTGGTATTCGATAAAGCATGAGAAGATCGATTGTACTCATATGAGTTCGATCAAATCCAGATCTTCCCTAGATCCAGATGCCCTTTTTGGAACTTAAAGCACCCAACAAAGTCTACCTCGACCAGTTTTCCCATAAATCACCCCGCAGCTCAGAGTATTTTATAAAATTTTACAATTTTTGTTTTATTTTATTTTGTTATGTAGGTGAATCGCTCTTCTAGGCTTATTGATGTCACTCAGGTTTTACCCTAGAAAACTATTCTACAAGTGCACAGACAATCGCTATAGTACTTAGGGATTGAATCCAAAACTACTAAAGTGCTAACACGAACAGGCATATAAGACTTAATAATAGCTTAAACGACAATAAAGAGAGGGTGTGGTTGGTAACTAACATTGGTGATAGCAATGTAAACAGTAAAAGGAAAGCATGCAAGATAAATAACAGATAAGCATGCAATCANTTGGGGGGGGGGGGGGGGGAGGTTTAGGTTCTACTTAAACTTCTGGTCAAGAATGGAATTCATATCTATTTGAATACTTTCGATCTATGAAAATAGACTACCCCACCAGATTCGAGGCTAATCTATGCCTAAACAAGTTATTCGAGCACCTAACACAATGTCACTCAATGCTAGAAAAATAGCTACGACTAAGCAAGAGCTGCTCTATATTCCTTTCATTTAATCTCTGAAAATAGACAAACTCAACACCTCATGGTTAACCACCTAAATGAACTTGTCAAACGCCTAGCACTATGTCACTCAATGTTAGACTAAAATTTATCTCTAAGAAAGATTTAATTTCGTTTTACTAGACTAATCAATTCTACCATAAAAGCTAAATCTCTAGTACAAACTTCTCCTAGTTGTCGATTTGGGTGATATAGGTTTTTCAGGCCTAAATCGATCATAAACCTAGATCTAATTTGTCAGGTTAAATCTAAGTACAAATCTAAAACCTAGAAGAAAGATCCTATTGTTTCTCGTATATTAGGTAGTATGTAGGTAGTATGTTAGGTAAAAGTTTCTTACTTACCTTCTCTCTCTTGTGATTTTGCATAATGACATAACCCTCTTGGCAACCTTCGACTGAACACCCAAAAAACTTTAACATCACCATAAAATGACCTCATTACATAACCGCCTAGCCATTTTTCCTTAATTGAAAGACTTCTTGATGAGAAAATCACGCTAACTTATAATGAATGTAGTGAGTTAACTGTTTTGCATGCAGGATCTATTCAGGTTTGAGGCTCAGAGTATACACATGTTGTGGTGGTCATTTTGGCAATCTAAGGAAACTGCGCTAACATGTTTAGTTTTATGAGGTATACAAGTTAAGTATAGTTCATGGTAAGCTGAAGAGAAGAGAGTCCCTAAGACTTTCATTCCTAAGCTTTTGATTGTCTTTAGTTGAGATAAGTGATGTCACTCAGGTTTTACCCTAGACAGCTAATATCTGCAAGTGCACAGACGGTCACTGTAGTACTCAGGGATCAAATCCACAAAGACTAAAGACTAAAGCAACGAGGCAATCAGACCTAGTGATGGCTAAGACGTAAGCAAAGGTGAGTTGATTGTAACTAGAAATGATGAAAACAATAAGAAAGCCGTAAACTAAGCAAGGCAGGTGATTCAGATATAAGCAAGCAATCAAACCTAGGGAGCACTAAAAGGGGTTTTGGCGGGAATTGCTCAGATATGTCGTTGAGAAAAGAAAACAAGATCTGGGAACATAGTTTAGATTCCTGGTCTTACTCGTCCAATGCCCAGTACTTGTCACACAATATCAGACTAGAGTTATAGCCATTACGAAATCTAACCTATGTTTCCTTTACTATACCTCTTAAAGTAGTTCCACCCCAGGGTCTCAGGTGTGAACCTACGCGTAACAGAGCCCTTCAGGTACTAACCATGTCACTTGACTAGCCCCAAGAACCTAGAAATCTAGGTAGTCCAATCAGGTTGTTATCCATTTGAACTAGACAGTCTCGGCTAAACAAAGTCTAGTAAAGGTAACTAGGTGATCTCTCTGTTTGTCAGACAAAAGTGATCACCCTAAACTCCTTAATTACTAATTTGGGTACTCCAATTTTAGTGCTTGCCAGGCTTGGATCATTCTAAGCCTAGATCCAATTTGTCATATCGAATTCAGGCTAGCAAATCAGTTATTAAAGGAGAATCCCTTTTGTTTTCTTTTTCTCTAAACCTAATCAAGCATAAACCTTAGTTTACCCTTTAGTGGAATCCCTAGATCTGATTTAATTGAACTACTCAAACATGGTAATAGCAATCAAATAAAACATAGATGAAAGCAATTTTGATTAATCAATAACAAGGGTTCCAAACTACAAGTTACGTTCGCAATCTATCTCTCAAAAGCTTATTATCTAAAAAACCTAAGAAAAGAGTCTGTAAAAACGTGATGAAAATCGAGTCTTTGGCGTTCTTCAAGTCAAGTGCGGCCTTGGGCTTCGAAATCCGAAAAAAGGAAAATCGCATTGGTTCGATCGAACCAGGTCTTCTTCTTGACTATGTCTCTAATTTTCGGATCCGATTTGACCCCTTCAACTCGGTGGAGGGGTTCGATTGAACTAGATGTGGTTTGATCGAACTCGAGCTCAGACAAAAGACTTTACTTCAAATATCTTCCCAAATGAGTCCAAAAAGCCTTCTTTCTTGAGATCGCTTCCTGATAAACAGAGATTTTCGTCTCTTGTTGAGGGTTTATCAATGAAGTATAGGAAATGGGTGATCGAGGTTGTCGAACCAACTCGGGGGTAATTAAGTCACAAGTCCTATGCTAGATTTTACTAAGTCTAGGCAACACGAAAGGGGTTTGTTTGTCACTAACAACTCCTAAGCAAATAAATAAAACAAAGCATAAACTGAAAATGAAAATAGAAATACTAAACTGCAAAAGATAAATATCAGAAACGAAAATTGACTTATGGATAAAAGGATTGATATTTGATAGGAGTTTTCATGCTAGAATGGTTTACTAACTACCCTTTGGCTTATTCTATGTCTAGGAATTTCTAAACTAGATTAGCTCGCTCTCGCGCAACTAATCCCTTTTCTAGTCCTACAATTACACAATCTCTTGGCAATGAAGCATTACTAAAACGCATTAGACACAACTCCATGATAAACAATCAATTGATAACTTAAACAATATCTTGGAAAGAATCGACTAACAACCTATTCACTTAATTCGG
>OVAO01000674.1:0-19091 GCA_900406285.1 Biscutella auriculata | reverse complement strand
CTCATAGCACGAATAATAGGTGCCATTCCATGTCCAAGAAAACTCAACTCATCAATGTTCAACATCCCGGTCTCCTTCCTTGCAGAAAACGAGTGGGCGAGTACCTTGTGCACAAAATGCGGGGCATGATGTCGAATAAAAGAGCTCTTGGTCACTCCAGCAGTGAAAGAAGCGGACCCAATTGTTTCCAAAATGACTGCAATCTCCTCTGAGGGGATCTTGGCGTTTAACAAACCGCCCTTTTTAAACCCAAAAGCTTTAGCAATATCATAAAAAGACAGTTGTCTCTCCACACCATCCCATCCATGGAACTTGATAAAACCGATACCATCATCACACTCCTCTGTATTTTCGGGAACTCAACCTCCAGCGAGGCAATAACCACACACGTTTCTTCCTTGAAACCTGGTTCCTTCAACGTGATAAGACACTCAATACCCATATTCTTCATGATACTAGTCACCTCATTCTCAATGCCAAGCTTCTGCACAGTTACGACATCCGGTAAAGCCATAAGAGCATGGTATAGGTCGAGCTTGGTCACTTGACAACGGGGACCTCTTCGCGCGGGTACTGTGGTAGGCGATGGGTAGAACGGTAGCTGTTGATAAGGAGGCGACTGTGAAGGAATATCGACAAGGCGCCTCTTTGCAGGCTTTCCGGCCTAAGACGATGAACAACCTCCTTTGTCCTATGAGCGACCTCTGCTAGTCTTAGCGATTCTCTTTCCTTTATCCATGGTTGTAATCCTTGATCTTGGTACAAAATATCTACAAAAACCAAGAAAATACAAGGATTCATTAAGTTCATTGTTTTTAAAGTTTGACAAATTAGCATAAACCACAATTGGATATCAAGGAATACACATGTTAACAATCAATGATCAAGAACATCAAGAGATTACTCAATAAACCAAGCAAACACAATCAAACCATATTTCAAGTACCAAAATCGATATTCTCATGGTTTTCAAGACAAGTTGGAAAATTTCAAAATCTTCAATTCAACTTGCAATTAGGCTCAAGACTTGAAAGAAAACCAATAACAATCATCAATTTCAACATATCAAAGCTTAATAAACAACAAAACACCAAAATCTCATCATTGAAAATTTCCAAGAAAGTTCAAGAACCTAGGGTTTTGAATTTGAAAATTAATGGAATCCAAGGCTCAACAATGATGATAATCAAGCAATTTTACCATAACCAAGCATCAACAAGCACTAGAAACACCAAACTCATCTCAAAGTTTGCAAAAATCAATTTTTTTTCCTAGGGTGAATAGTGACTACGAATTTCAAGTAGAGAAGATGATACCTTGGAGCTTGAAATTGATGAAAATGATGAATGATAAGCAATAGAAATCAAAACTCTAGTTGAATGCAACAAGAATCAAGCAATTTGGTTGAGTTTTGAGGAAGAAATTAAAATATTCACTTTTTTCTCTTCAAAATCGCACAAGGGGAAGAGAAAGGAAGAAATTTTCGAAAATGAAGATTTGTGGAAAAGTGCTCAACATCGACCATAATCTGCTCTATGTCAGAACCCGGTCTGGTCGATGTTGGTACCTGGGTGGCACATCGAGCACGACTTGCTCAATGTCAGAATCTGTTCTGCTCGATGTGGTTCAGTAATGCACAGAGCAAAATCTGCTCGATGTCAGAATCCAATCTGCCCGATGTTGGCCCTTTTTGGCCGAATTTCTTCACAACTTTCCACCCTTTTTGGTCCATTTAAGCATAAGTACCTACAAATAATCAACCAAGGCACAAGATCAACCAAAATAAGGGACACAAAACTTAGGGAATTAAAAAAAACGTATTTACAAAAGGATAGACATGGGACTTCCTCCCAAGTGAGCTTGTTTATCGTCACTTAACTTGACGTTGATTCAGAATTAACCGAAGGTGTTGAAATTGAACTCAAGCCTCTCGACTCGGTCCGTGAGCCCTTCCAAAGCAACTCTGTCATAGATCGTCGAACCCTCCAATTTCGAGATTCTGTTACCCAACTCTTCAAGAGAAAAAGGGTATTGTGGTATATCAATTAGTGGTTTCGGATTAACATCCCTCCGGTTTGCATAGACTCCTTGTCCTTGGAACTCCGGGGGTACTCTCAACTGCAATCTAACCATCCTCGTAGTGAGTAAGCTTTGTGTGGCATTGCCAGATGCAATCGACACAACCTCTTCATAGACGCTTTCGGCGTCTTCAACTTCACCCATTCCCAGGTCAACATTAGATCCAACGTCAGCTATAGCTAACAATTTTTAATAAGCAGCATTATCGGTGTCGTCATCCAATCCTCTTGGTTCAAGTTCCACTGGATAGTAGACTATCCCCATACGATCAGGTCTTACATTTCTCAATACCAATCCTCGAGTTCGATAGTTCAATGCACCTCCAGCAAGGCGCAATAATTCTTTACCAAAAACCACGACTCTGTTTCGTTCTATGATGTGGTCTAGAATATAGAAATCTGCAGTAAGCCAAGTGTGCTCAATCTGAATAGCCACATCCTTGATTATTCCAAGTGGTCTAGCAAAGTTTCCGTCATTGCAAGCTATGTATGATTATGTGCATGGATCCATAAAGATGTCCAAATGTTGCCAAAATTTCGTAGACATGACATTCACTACCGAACTCGGATCACACAATGCCATCTTTAAAGCTACTCCATTGATCTTCATAGGTATAAAATAGCATCCAGGATCCATGACTATATTCACATCCCGATAACCACTTTGTCTAACTGTGTAGTCCCACCATGGAACACCTTCCTCTTCAGCATATCTTATCCCATTAAACTCTTCAGCTCTTCCTACACCTTGGTTATCTTCAGCTCTTCCTACACCTTGGTTATCACCATCTTCAGTTTCAGAACTAGTGATTCCCAACATGAGTGCATGTTCTTCATTAAGATCAAAGTCTATGGTCTTCCTTGAATGATATACTTGCTTTCCATTTGTTCCAAGATCCAGACTCACAATCCCATTCTTCACATCTACGTCTGCCCCCGCTGTTGCCAAGAAAGGTCTTCCAAAGATCAAGGGATTCTTGAGCTTTTTCTCCATCTTCAAAATCACAAAGTCCGTCTTGATTTCTACTCCTCCCAGTTTGACCGGTAGACCATGGAGCATTCCTATAGGCTTCTTCATGGAAGTATCAACTAGTACCAATGAGAACCTGCAAGGATCAAAATTCAAAAATCCAAGATCATGAGCAACAGTGAGAGGCATAATATTAACGCTAGCACCAAAATCACATAGACAATATTCAAAAGTTGTGTTAAATAAGGTGCAAGGGAGTGTGAAACTCCCTGGATCTATCATCTCGGTAGAAGTGATGTTTGGGGTAGGCAACTGGTCAAAGCCTTCAACTGCGACTTCATATTTCTCAATCACAGCTCTAAGAATTGCTTTCTGCCCCTCTGCATAGCGTGGTTGATTCAACATATCCTTGTAAATAGGCAGCCTTGATCGCGTGACATTGATGTCTCTTGACAATTGAGCATGGAATTGGCTCAGAATGTGTCCCGGAACATGAGGTTTCCGCGTAGAGGTTTGTGGTGCCTCTGAGAGTACTACTTTCTTCCCTTTGTTGTCATTGCTCACTGATTCAGTCTCAGAGACTATCGGTGAAGTGTCTGCCCCCACCAATTGAAAAACGTCGTCCTCGACAGTTTCAAAGGTGTAGATCACATTGGCATATTCCTTCGCAGGAGATTCAGTGCGTCCAGGTAGAACACCCATATGGCGTTTGGAAGATGAAGCTATCTGAGCAACCTGGCTGTCAAGAGCCTTGACGTGTTGAGCAAGAGAAGCAAGGGACTCAAATTTCGCATTCAAATCCTCATAGTTGTTGTCAACCTTGGCGTTGATCTTAATCCTGAAGGCAGACTACTCTTGGTGCATTCTTTTTTGTCCTTCCAAAAGTTGTTTAATAAGATAGTGGTAGGATGCTCTTGAGGAGCATTGTTGTTTCCTTGAGTAGGCTGAGACTGAGGAGCTGTAAAACCTGGTGGCTTGTTGAATTGTTGGTTTGAGTTGTTGTAATTCCTCTATTGATACCCTCTGTTGAAACCCTGATTCTGATAACCTTGGTTTTGTTGTTGTGGAGGTGGGTAGACATGATCCTGTGGATTGGCCACATTTGTGTTTCTATAAGATAGGTTGGGGTGGTTATAGTTCCTGGTGTAGGCATTGTTCCCAATGTAGATGACCTCTTCAACCTGATTGTCATCCTGAGCTTCCTCTTCTGCATTACCAACAAAGTTTACTGTAGCTTGTCCTGACTGAAGGAGGCGATCAAACTTGGCATTTAGAGCATGAATGTCTTTCTGGTAACGAGCATCAGAGTTATCCTTAGTCTTTGTCGGACTGTGATGTGATCGGTCATACAAATCATTATGGGAAGTGCTGCTTTGCACCAAGTTCTCAATCAGTTCAAACCCTGTGTAGGAGTGAAATTGGTGAAGTTCCCTCCACTTGCTGTATCCAAGACCATCTTGAACTTTTCTGTAAGACCCCTGAAGAAAGTACTTAGCAGACTGACTTTAGTGAAACCATGGTGTGGACACTTCATCCAAACCCTCTTGACTACCCTGAGTAAAACTGGAGATTTCATTCCTGATCTTTGCAGTTCTTGAAGAAGGAAAGAACCTCTTCACAAAAGCTTTCTTACAATCATCCCAAGTCCTGATAGCATATGAGTTAAGTTTGTTTTCCCACTGCAATGCAATCCCATCCAAAGAAAAGGGAAACAATCTGAGCTTGAATGCATCCTCTAAGACATTCTGAAGAGTGACTGTACCACAATGTTTATCAAATAGCTTCAAGTGAGCTAAATGATCTTCCCCAAGTAAACCATGGAATTTCTGCTCTTTGACCAAACTAATCAATCCAGAACGAATCTCGAAATTGCTACGTCCAACTGGTGGAGGAGTTATCCCTGAACGTGGAGCAGGTGCAATGGGTGCATCATGAGCACCAATAGTGGCTTCATAAGGAGCTTGTTCAAAATGGGGACGTGGAACTTGAGAAAATACACGTGGTCTAGGAGCAAACGGTTGATGTCCCTGCGCGTTCTGAGCTTGTTGGTGTTGATGACCATTGACACGTTGGGGTTGTTGTTGTTGTGGTGCATGAGCAGGCAGTTGAATATTCTGAAGAAAGTCTCCAGGTTGATTATCTCCGACATCAGGTTGATGTCCTTGTGGGTTCTACATTTCCAGATTTAGCCGCTGGAGATGAAGAAGACGCTCTGATTCTCTGTATGCTATTCTTGTCTCTCTTTTGTAGGTTGTGATATCCACACGCAAAGGAAGGAGATTTGTTGGCCCTCTAGAACGTAAGTTCATGCACCTGCAGAACTAACAGTGGTCCAATGTCTAATAGAACAATCCCGAGTCGGCAACGGCGCCAATTTAACAAACATATATTTTGTGATGTGATTTTGAGTTTGCCAAATCAAAGAGTATAGGGGGATGTATCGAACCACCTCACGAAGACATTAGAAAGTAAAGAACCAATAAAGCTAATTTCAGGTCTAAGGAGCAATAACACTGTCACTGTATCACTTAAACGATTAACAAGCATACAATAGAGATTGCAGAAAGTAAATAGACGAGATTCGGATAATAAGAAGATTAGGCAAATGATCAGGCAATCGATTTCAGGCAATCGGTCCTAAGTCTATGTGTAATTCAACCAATTTAGGCTATTCTAGGTCTTCTGTTTTCTTAACTAGATAAGCCCACTCTCGTGGCGAAAATCTCTACTTAGGTTATGTTAGTACAACGCCCTAGCGTCCGCATACTAAAAGACATACCCAAGAGCATTAGGATCACCATTCATGGGAATTCCTACCCAAAAAGCAATGAATACTTGGTTCAAGCTAAGACGAAGACAATGCAGCCAGTTTTGTTAGAATCTCCAAACAACCTCAAAAGAATCTAACTCGACCTATCAATATCAGATTCAAGGGCATTTCATAGAACATGAGAACAAAAGAACATCTAGCACCTCTTGGGCTTAGAAGTCTCCTTCAGAACAATGTTGACTTGGCCAAAATCAACAAAGCCTTAAGAGCATTCTATGAAATGAGAATACTTGTGATTCTAAGCCCAACACATAGATTAGAACCAAAATACCATGAAATCTACCTAATCATTCACCTAAATGGTGACTACTCACTCAACATAAACAAAAACCCAAATCTCATGGAAGGAGAGATGGATTCAAGCATGAATCAAGGTGAGAAACAAGTAACCCAAGCAAAATAAGAGAGAAAGAGAAGAGAGATTTCACAAAATACTTAGATCTTCAACCTTCAATCTCAAAAGAACACAAGTTTCAATCTCAGAGAAAGGTTTGAAAACAAATGTTAGATGGAAAATAACTCTCTAGGGTTTTAGGGTATAAGAGAGACATATATATGGCCCAACAATGGCAAAAAACGAGCATAAAATAAGTGTTTTGGGCCCTTCTTAAGGCCCACATCGAGCACCATATGGTCGATGTCAGAGAGGGAGCTGCTCGATGTGATCTTCATCTTCACTTCAGGAACATCGAGCAAGGGTTGCTCGATGTCAGGTCGGCTCCTCCCCGATGTGGCGTGGTATTCTTGGCTTAGGAACATCGAGCAAGGGTTGCTCGATGTTAGCACCTCTCCTGCTCGATGTTGGCTTCGTCTACACATGGTCGATATCGAGCACGCCTTGCTCGATGTCAGATTGTCTCCTGGTCGATGCTGGTTTGTCTTGGTGTGGTTTTCCATAGATTCTTGATCCTTTGAGGTCCATCAAAGTCATAGTCCATGTCCAATACCTAAAATGCAAAATGATGCCAATATGCAATCCTAAGGGACTCTAATGCATGCAAAAAGAATGGAAACATGCAAAATAATGATCCTAAAACTATGCAAAAACCATGTATATCAACTCTCTCTAACTCTCTTTCTCTGTCGAACTCATTATCTCTCGAACTCTCTCTCTCCCTCTCTCTCACATTCTCTATTTAGTAAATATGATCCAATAAAGAAGATGATTGTACATGCATGCATGCACAGAGCTTAGGCGAGCCCGGAGGAAGGCGGTTCGAGTCGCACACCTTTGTCATGTAGCATCGCCTAGCCACCCCGAGGCTTCGTCATCATAGCTCATATGCGCCTCACGCCTAGGCACGCCAAAGACACATATTCTCTCCTTAAAAACTGAAACCAGAGAAGAAGCGGCTCAAACCGAAGAAAAAAATGAAAAATCAACTGAAAGAACGACGAAGAGAAGAAGAAACTGAAGAAAGAAAAGAAGAAAATGGAAGAAATGGAAGAAGAAAATGGAAAAAAAAGTGGAGAAATAAGTGGGGAAGAAGGGAGGCATTCTGGGCGGAGGAGCCAGGTGATGTTGACAAGGAGTTGATGGAATGAAGTGAACTTGTTTTGGGTTGTTGTTTTAGGTTATTATCTAAGTGAACTTTTTTGTAAAAATTCTAAACAGTGGTCATAGTTGACCCCAAGAAATAAGTAGTTCCAAATATTTAATAGTTGTCATTTGACCATTTTAAGGAATCTTTGGTTGAACCTAATTAAAATCTATTAATTTGTAGGTGTCCACATGATTTTAGTTTCTTAATCATGACTTCCAATGTTTCTTTGTTAAAGTTATCCATATAAGCTAATAATTCAAAGTTTTTTGCATCAATATAATCACAAGATCATATAAGGTTCCATATTATGTAAGAGGTTGTTTATGAGAAACCGAATGTATAAATCATGAATTCATAAAAAAAACATTCATATTATGTTATCATCATTTTAAGTTATTTGGTTTTATGATTGCATCTTTATAGTTAATTATTTGTTTAGATAATCAAATTGTTTATGGTAATATTTTTTTATATTTGATTGAACTACACTCAAATTTGAGTGGATTACATTTAAAATTTCGGTTACTTAAATTTAAATTTAGTTCATAAAATTAAAATTGATTATTAACTTAAAATTTGGGGAATCAAACTAAGAATTTGGTGAATTAAAATTTATTAAACTAAACTGAAACCTATACGTCGTGTAGGGGACGACTGAGCAGAACGTGAAAAGTCGATTTTAGTTCGCGCTCCGGCGAGGTGTTGCTTGAGCTTCGGTTTTGCATTTCAGCTCGACGGTATTACACGAAATTTTGGAAATTCTGGGAAATTAGCATGACTTGATCGAAATTAAATGGTAATTAGGCGAGTTAGTGAGAGTGCGCCCGTGGTGATGGAAAACTTCTCTTTTATTTTCTAATTAATTGTTCATTAAAGGAGAGAGTGGGACCCGAGTGATGGGAAATTTCTTTTTATTTTTTTAATTAATTACTCATTAAAAAGTAGATGGACTGCTTTTGTAATTGCACATAAAAAGGGAGAGTGAGCCCCTAGTAGATGGAACTCAGACTCACACTGTGGCAGTCAGATTGTAAACTTGTTCAATGTAGTATTTCAGCCGCGCGCTCTACTCGTTGTACATAATTTACAATATATACAAAGAAAACAAAAAAAATCGTGTTCGTGTATGAAATGTTACTAAAATATGTTGGAATTATATACAATAAGAGAACGCAGGCATTATCACCGGGACACATCAATATCTTAGTTATCAATCATATAATCATTTAAAAATAAACTAAAATAACATACAGTTGATTGTATATAAAACTTAATTAATATATTTTAAATATAAATAAATAATATTTGAATTTATTATTTGCATAAGTGATTACAGGAAATTCAGTTAAGAATCACAATAGAAATAGAAATATGAAAACTAAAACCAATAATAAATAAAAGAAATATCAAACTACATCACAGAGAAATAAAGATATAAAAATAGATAGAATTGTATAAAAAAAGAAAAGAATGTGGTATTATGATATAATAAATAAAATATAGGAAATAAAATTTGTAAATGAAACTTGAGAAAGTGAAAAATTATTGAAATATTTGAAATTAGATCATTGATGCAAGAAAAAGAAAAATAAGTATCTGAAAAATATTATTATGATCATAAAATGATAACTTATAAACAAAACTAATAAACTAAATTTAGACGAATACTAAGAAAGAGACTAAATAGATTTTCAGTACTAATATATAGAAGATATTATAATTATTGAAACTAAATTCATAAAATAGGTTGTGATAAAATATTTTAATCAAATATTTGATAATTTAAAAATATTTTGACAAGTTACACTGAATTGGTAGATAAATTATTCATAAAAATTGAAAGATTTTGTAAATAATAGAATGTTTTGTATATTGAGAAGTTATGTTGATTTGATAGATAATATTCCACAAAAATTGAAACATTTTTCAAAACGGTAAAAAAAATATTTTGGGGAATTATGCTATTTTGGTGGATAATTGTCCATGAAAACTAAGAGATTTTATAATACACAAAAATTTCATTTTAGGAAAATAAGCTTATTTTGGTGGACATAAAAATTTAGATATTTTTTAAAACGCTATATTTTCTGTATTTTGGGAAATTAAGTTAATTTGATGGATAGTATTCTAATAATTGAGAGATTAGTAAAATGCTTGAAAATTTTATATTTTTGGAAATTATTCTGATTTGGTAGATAATAATCTACAAAAACTTTGAGATTTTATAAAATGCAAGAATTTTGTTGTTTTTGGGAAATAAGCTAATTTAGTGGATAATAGTATATAAAAGTTGAGAGATTTTCTACATTGTTAAAATTCTATATTTTAGTAAGTAATGCTAATTTCGTAGAGCATAGTTCAAAAGACTAAGTTGGTTAGTAAAATACGTGATTTTGGTATTTTGGAAAATTATGTTGAGTTGATGGATTGTAAATGCTAGATTTTGTATTTTGAGATATTATTCTTATATATGAATACCAAAAAAAAAAAGATCTTTTGTAAATTGTTAGATTTTTTTGTATTTTAGAAAATTAAGTTTATTGGTGGATAGAAGTCTATAAAGATTGGAGATTTTTAAAACGTTATAATTTTTATTTTAGGAAATATTGCTAGTGTTTGGATAATAGTCCATAAAAACTAAGAGACTTTGTAAAACATTAGCTTTTTGTATTATGGGAAATTCTGTTAATAGGTGGATAATAATCCATACAACTGATATATTTTGAAATATTTGTCTTTTGGGGAATTAAACTGATTTTTTGGATGATATTCTTTAAAATTGAGATATTTTGTAAAACCGTAGATTATTTTTTTTGGGAATTATGCTGGTTTGGTGGATATGTTTCCATAAAAACTGAGAGATTTTGTAAAACGTTAAAATTTTTTATTTTGGAAATTTATACTAATTTGGTGAATAAGAGTCTACATAAACTGAAGGATATTGTAAACATTAGAATTTATATATTTGGAAATTATGTTTATTTGGTGGATAATAGTCAACTAAATTGGGAGATTTTATAACATATGTTTTATATTTTTTGAAAATTATGCTTATTTGGTAAATAATATACCATAAAACTAAGATACTTGGTAAAACGGTAGAATTTCTATATTGAGATGATTTGGTGGAGAACATTCCATAACACAGAGATATTTTGTAAAATACTAGACTTTTTAGTATTTTGGGGACTTGAGCTCATTTTGAAGATATTAGTGTATATAATTTGAGAAATGTTTTAAGCATGCTGGCTTGATGGGTATGAATTCATAAAAACTGAAATGGTTTTTAAACCGCTAAATTTAATATTTTTCGAAATTATGCATTTTTGGTGTATAAGTGTCCATAAAACTTGGGAGATTTGTATTCCCTTAGATTTTGTATTTTTTGAAACTATGCTAATTTGGTTGATAATAATCCATAAAACTAAGATTTTTTTTTTAAATGTTAGAATTTTTTATTTAAAAAATTATGTTATTTTGGTGGATAATAATCTACAAAACCTATAGGATTTTCTATATACTTGGAAAATAAGCTGATTTGGTGAATAACAATCTATATGAACCGAGAGATTTAGTAAAACGCTAGAAATTTATATTTTGGGTACTTCAACTAATTAAGAGGATAATAGATCATAAAACTGAAATAATTTATAAATGTTAAAATTTTGTATTTGAGGAAATTATATTTATTTGGTGGATAATAGTCTATACAATTGAGAGATTTGTAAGACATTAATTTCTTGTATTTGGGAAATTATTCAAATTTAGTGGATAATAATAATCCACAAAAATTGAGATGTTTTGTAGAACGCTAGAATTTTCTGTATTTTGGAGAATTAATCTAACTTGGTGGATAATAGTCTATAAAATTGATAGATATTTCAAAATATTAAAATTTTATATTTTGATAACTTAGACTGATTTGGTGGATAATAGTCTATAATAATTAGAGAATTTGAAAAAACCCTAGATTTTTGTATTTTTGAAAATTATGTTGATTTTGTGGGTAATACTCCATAAATGTTTCTATAATTAAGAAAATTAAACAAATTTGGTGGAAAATATTCTACAAAATTTATTGATATTTTAAAATAGAAATTGGGAATTATGCTAGTTGGCATATAATAGTACATAAAATCTGAGAGATTTTGTAAGACGCTAAAATTTGTATGCTCATTAAGTGGATAATAGTCCATGAAAATTGAGAGATTTTTAAAACGGTAGGTTTTATATTTTGGAAAATTATGTTTATTTGGTAGATAGTAGACAATAAAAACTGTGATATTATGTAAGACACTAGCATTCTATATTACGAGAAATTATGCTCATTTGGTAATAATTGTCCACGAAAATTTGGAGATTTTTAAAACATTATGTTTTTTTTTTTTTTTTGGAAAATTATGTGTATCTTGTGGATAACAGTCCATCATTTTTATTTTTTGAAAAACGCTAGAATTTTCTGTATTTTGGGAAATTAGGATAGTTTTGTGAATAGTCTATTAAATTGAGATATTTATAAAACGCTAGATTTTGTATTTTAGAATATTATTCTCATCTGGGGAATTACTCTGATTGGTGGTGAGAGATTTTGAAAAACATTAGAATTCTGTATTTTTGAAAATAATGCAGATTTCGTGGATAATAGTCCAGAGAAATCAAGAGACATTGTTAAACGCTAGATTTTTGTATTTTGAGAAACTATGTTGATTTTATGGATAATAATACATAAAATTGAAAGATTTTTATTAATCTCTCGAATTATTTTTTTAATTGTGGTATTATGAATATTTTATGGATAATATTTCATGAAAATTGCGAGATTTAGTAAAATTCTAGAATTTTCTATATTTTGTAAAATTAAGCTCTTTTGGGGATACTAGTCTTTAAAAATTTAGAGGCTTTGTAAAACGTTAGAATTTTGTATTTTGAAAAATAATGAGGATTAGGTAGTCTAAAAAACATTTAAAGTTTTTTAAAACATTAGATTTTTGTATTTTGGGGAATGTTATAGATTTTGTGGATATTTTCTACAAAAAGGGGGAGATTTTGTAAAACACTAGAGTTTTATGTTTGGGAAAACAAGCTCATATCATGAGAGATATTGTAAAACACTAGACCTTTGTATTTGGGAAATTATGCTCATTTGCTTGATAATAGTCCACAAAAACTAAAACATTTTGTAAAACGCTAAAAAAACTTGTATTTTTGGAAAAGATTGTGATTTGGTGGATTAGGTTCCATTTCAATTAGCAGATTATGATGGTTTGATGGATAATTATTTGTAAATTTCGAGATTTTGTAAAACATTAAAAATTTGTATTTTGGTAATGCACTTATTTGGTGGATTATAGTCCACAAAAATTGGGAGATTTAGAAAATGCTAGGTTTTGTATTTTATAAATTATGTTGATTTGGTGGATAATAATCCATAAAATTAGGATATTTTCAAAAAAACGCTAAATATTATGTATTTTTGGCAATTAATCTGATTTGGGAGATAATAGTCTATTAAAATTGAGAGATTTTGTAAAAATTTATAATTTTGTAGATAATATTCCACAAGAATTAAGAGATTTTGTAAAACACTAGAATTTTGTATTTCATGGAATTGAGCTAGTTTGGTCGATAAATAGTCCATTTAAATTAGGAAATTTGTAAAATGCTAGATTTTATTCTATTAATTATGTTAGTTTGTTAGATAGTAGTCTACACAAACTAAGTGATTTAGTAAAAATGCTACAATTGTTTTTTGGGAAATGATATATTTTGTGGATAGTAGTCCAAACAATTAGGATATTTTGTGAATGCTACAACTTTCTGTATTTTAGTATATTAAACTCATTTTATGGATAATTGTATATAAAAATTGAGATATTTTTAAAACAATAGGATTTTTTATTTTGGAAATAATATTGATCGGATTCCACATAGTCATAGAGATTTTTAAACATTTGATTTTTGTATTTTGGTAAATGATGCAGATTTTGTGGATACTTGTCCATAAGGGTGGGAGATTTTGTGAAACACTTGAATTTTCATGTTTGGGATAATAAACTCATTTGATGGATAATACTCTATAAAAATTGAGAGATTTTATAAAAAAACGCTAGAATTATCTATATTTTGGGAAAACATGGTGATTTGGTAGATTATATTCCACATACATTGAGAGATTGTGTGCAACAGTTTTTTCTTTTAATTTTATTTTAGGGAAGTATGCTGGTTTGGGTGATAATAGTCTATATAAATTGACAGATTTTGTAAAACGCAAAAATTTTGCTTTTTGGGAAATTATGCTTATTTGGTGGATTAATAGTCCAAAAATTGGGAGATTTACAAAATTCTAGGTTTTTGTAATTTAGATAATTTTACGGTTTTATGGATAATAGTTCATTATAGTTCAGATATTTTCTAAAATGCAATAATTTATGTGTTTTGGGTAATTAATCTGATTTGATGGATGATAATCTATAAAAATTGAAAGATTTTATAAAACTTAGAATTTTTTATTTTTGGTAAAAAGTTAGAATTTTATATTTTATGGAATTATGCTGGTGTGGTGGATAATAGTCCACGAAAATTGGAAATCTATAAAATGCTAGTTTTTTTATTCTACTGAATTATATTGGTTACTTGGATAATAGTCCATAAGATGAAAGATTTACTAAAATGCTAAAATTTTTTATTTTGGCAAGTTATATTACTTTGGAGAATAATAGTCCAAAAAATTGGGATATTCTGTAAAATGTTAGGATTTTCTGTATTTTGGGAAATTAAGCTTATTTTGTGGATAATAGTCTATATTAATCGAGATAATTAATAAAATATCAGAATTTATATTTAGTGAAATTATGTGGATTTGATGGATAATAGTGCATAAAAGTTGAGAGATTCTATACAACGGGAGAATTTTGCATTTTGGGGAATATTGATGGGTTGGTAGATAATAGTCTATAACAGTTGAGAGATTTTGTAAAACATTAAAAACTATTTCTAGGAAATTACGTTTATTTGGTGGATAAGATATTACACACACTAAGAGATTTTGTAAAACTCTAGAATTTTGTATTTTGGAAAATTATTTTAGTTTGGTGGTAATAATCCATAAAAATTGAGAGATTTTGTATGATACTAGAACTTTTTATTTTATTGAATTATTATGTTTTTGGGTAATAGTACAAGAAACTATAATATTGAAAGATTTTATTAAACGATAGAATTTTCATTTTGGAAAATTAAACTGATACTAATTTTCCACAAAAATTATGAGAGTTTGTAAACAAGTTGATTTTTTTTCATTTTGGGGAATTATAGTTCATAAAACTAAGAGACTTTGTAAAACGCTATAATTTTTTATTTTTGGGAAACTATTTTGTATAACAGTAAAATATTATTATTATTATTTTGTCAACTTTTGTGGGCCACAAATGGGTCTCAGCCCACTAACCCAAACTCTCATAAATGAGAGGAGCAAATGCTCTCATGGGGATTCGAAACCCCCGACCTGGTAACAGTGATGCCAGGTGTTTTACCACTGAATTTACATAGTTATATCTTAGGGAGTTATGGTGGTTTAGAGGATATAATTCAAAAAATTGAAAGACTTGGTTAAACACTAAAATTTTGTATTTTGGAAAATTACGCTATTTTATTGATAATAGTACATAGAAACTACGATATTGTGTATAATAGTACATAGAAACTGTGATATTGTGTAAGATGCTAAATTTTTCGATAAAAACAAAAAACCAGAAAATAGTAGAATTTTGTATGCTCATTTGGTGGATTATATTCCACAAAAATTGAGAGACTTTTATAATGAAAGATATTTGTATTTGGAGAAGTAATGTTGATTTGGTTAATAATAGTCTATAAAACTATGATATTTTCTAAAACTCTATATTTTCTGTATTTTGAGGAATTAAGTTCATTTGGTGGATAATTAACTATAAAATTTGAGTGATATTTGTAAATAAAATATTGTAGTTTTTTTAAATTTTGATGATTTAGTGGATAACATTATACAAATTAAGAGATTTTTAACCACGGTAGAATTTTTTCTTTTAAGTAACTTTGCTTGTTTGGTGGATAATAGTCCATAAAACTAAGATATTTTTCAAAATGCTAAAACTTTTTGTTTTGGGAAATTATTTGGGTTGGTGGTAATAATTAATAAAAATTGAATGATTTTGTAAAACGCTAGTATAGTTTATTCTATTGAATTATGATTTTTTGTTGGATAGTAGTTCAAGAAACTAAGATATTTTATAAAACGCAAGAATTATATTTTAGGAAAATCAAGCTGATTTTGTGGATAATAATCTATAAAAATTGAGACATTTTGTAAAACGTAAGAATTTGGTATTCTTGGGAATAATTCTGATTTGGTGGATAAGTAGTCAACAAAAATTTGTAAAACAAAAGAATTTTTATTTTGGGAATTATGCTTGTTTGTTGGATAATAATCGGTAAAATTGAGAAATTTTGTAAAAGCTATATTTTTTTATTTTGGGGAATGATGTTGATTTGATTGATAATAATCAACAATAATTAATAGCTTTTAAAAATGGTAGAATGTTATATTTTTGGGACATATGCTGGTTTAGTGGGTAGAGTCCATAAAAACTACAAGATTTTGTATAATGCTAAAAATTTATATTTTTGAAAATTATGTTCATCTTGTAGGTAATAGTGTAAAACTAAAATATTTTGTAAAACCCTAAAAATAATATTTTGGGAAAGTATGTTCATTTGTTGGAGAATAGTCTATGAAAATTGGGAGATTTGTAAAATGCTAGGTTTTTGAATTTTGGGAAATTAATCTGATTTTCTAGATAAAAGTCCATAAACCGAGATTTTTTGTAAAATTTTTGATTTTTTTGTATTTTGAGAAATTAAAATAATTTGGTTGATAATAGACTCTAAAACTGAGAGATTATGTAAAATGAGAGAGTTGTTAAATGCTAGGTTTTTTATTTTGAAAAATTAATTTTATTTGGTTGATAATAGTCCATAAAAACTGAGAAATTTTGTAAAACACTAATATTTTGAGAAGTTAAACTAATTTGATGGATACTATTCCATACAAATTGAGAGATTTGAAAACCGTTAGGTTTGTATTTTGCAAAATCATGCTGATTTGTTGGATGATAGTCCATTAACTGAGATATATGATCAAACACTAGAATATATTGTATTTTTTGAAATTAAGTTGATTTGGTGGATAAACATATATAATTTGTGAACTTAATCCTTAAAAGTGCACTATAAGGATCATGAACAACAATATAGAAGTTCAAATTAGTGGATTCTTATGTAGAATGAAAAGTTTAATTTACATATTTTTTAAAGATTGTAAAAATTTAGAATTTTCTATATTTTGCAAAGTTATGCTAATTAGTGGACAATCTAAAAAATGAGGAATTTTGTAATATTATAGAACATTTTATTTTGTAGAATTATGCTTGTTTGGTGGGTATAGTCCATAAAAGTGAAAGATTTTGTAAAACATTAAAATTTTGTATTTGAGAAATTATGCTCATTTGATGGATAATATAGTTCACAACAAAATTGAGAGAACTTTTAAAACGGTAAAATTTTTTATTTAAGGTAGTTATGCTTGTTTTGTGAGTAATAGTCAATAAACAAAACTTAGAGATTTTGGTAAAATGTTAGAATTTTATAATTTGAGATTTTTTGTTTGATTTTTTATGTTTTAAATATTTCATTTTCTTTGTCTCGCATCAATTATCTAATTTCAATTCTTTTAATAAATAATTTTTAATTTTCGCAATTTTCATTTACAATTCTTATTTTCATATATTTTATTTTTTATATCATAATTCCAATTATATTTGTGTATTTTTCATATAATTTAATCTATTCATAGATCTTATTTTTTCTTTGATATTTATTTTATTTATTATAGTTTTTAGTTCTAGGATATCTTTGTGATTCTTATCCAAGTTGTTTTGTAATTAGTTTGTAACCATGTAAATTCAAATTTAATTTTTATATTTAGTTTAAATATTTAGAATATTAAAAAATTTTTATACAAAATATTAATTATATTTATTTTATTTTAATTTATTTGTAATGATGACATAATTAACGACTGAAACATTAATTTGTTGTAATGAAAGAGTTTACCCTTCTCCTATTATATATAGAATAATAAAAAAAATTATTTAAAATTTATATAAGATAATACCTGCTAATTTTGCGAGTGCTCTCCTTATATTAATAAAGTTTGAAAATGATCAAGAGAGTTAAAAGATTAAGTTTGATTTTGAAGTAAAATTTTTAGTTTAATTGGAATATATATATTTAATTGCTAAACAGAGAAAATTTTATTATTGACATAAAGAAAGAGAAATGGTAATAAATCATATTAATAGTGCCTCAATTTTAGAATGTGTTTTATATTAAATTACTTTACAAAAATATCTATTTAGTAAAATTAATATATAGTGTCAATATAAAAAATGTATAGAAGAAAAGAATAATAAAAAAAAAATTATTCAATATAAAAAGGTTTACTTTTTTTTTTTGGTCAACATAAAAAATATATTAAGTGTGTTACTAATTAGGGAAGATTACTAGATTGACTCAAAATTTATAGTTTTTTTATTAATATAATATAAATATTTTTTTAATTACTGAAATATTTTGTACGCCTATTATATTTTTATAGTCTTTGTTAGATAAAATTTAATTACAAAATTGCCAATAATTTTTTCCACATCAGCAAAATTTAATCATTTTATTATAGTATTGACATTGTGAAAACGTAAATAGACTTAATATAACAATATACTTATTTTACAATAATATATTTAATATGATTGACAGATTTATCTAACAGACTTATTTAAAAATAGACTTATTCTAAAAATCTTTTTATAGTTTAATACGTCTGTTTTGCGATATGACAGACATATTGTAAACGACAGACTTTCATTTCTAGTATCAGCAGACTTATTTATTTAAAATAGACTTAATTTACAGATTTATTGATTTTAAAATAGACTTTTTTGTGACAGATTTTTTTAAGTGGTAACATACTTAAATATTAGCGGGCTTTGATGACAGACTTGTAAGTAAGTCTATTTTATTTCGAGTCAAAATATAATTACTATACTAACATAAACGTGATAACAAGCTTATTTAACAGACTTATTTAACAAATTTATTTAACAGACTTATTTAACATATATAAAATAAACTTTTGTCTTACAATATTTTTTGTTTGGTGACAGACTTATTATACAGACTTATTTAACAGACTTAATTGATAGACTTATTGGTCTAATTTACGATTATGCCATTACGAAAATTTGAACATAAAACATCATCTTCTAGGTCTAGCCACCTGAAACTCAAATAATTTTTGATAAAAATCTTCCTAGATTTGATTATATTCATTCCTACATGTAATCAATCTCCCTTGATTAGTTTATGGAGAATATCATTCTAGTCTGTGGTAGATGGATCTTTGAGAAAACTCGATGGATGTTTCATGTTGACAATGAAAAAGTTTTGCCAATAAGTGTTTTAAATCTTAGGAAGTGAAAATACTCACTCAAAGACCTAACGATATCAACTCTAGATACTATCCTAAATTATGGCTTGAAGAGATGAATATCTTAAAGTATGGCTTGAAGAGATGA
>OVAO01000673.1:0-19101 GCA_900406285.1 Biscutella auriculata | reverse complement strand
AGACAAGTTCTAGATCCAGATTACAACTTCTGGATCCAGATCTGAGTCCAGAATACGCCTTCTGATCCAGATCTGATTTACTTATTTAATTGATTAAAAAAATGATGAAAATTAAACAACAATTTCAGAATTAAATGAGGGGCAAAGTTGGATTATCATCAAAAATAAAACCTAGATTCCAAAAAATGCATATTAAATGTCTAATTGCACACACATAGGGCAAAAATGGCCTATTTGAAAAATTCCCCCTTATTATGAGCTGATATCTCCAACTTTCTATTCCTTTCCAAATAGTTAGAAATATGTTCTCTATATAAAATGATACTAATTACTGTTGATATCTGCTTTTGACTATACACAACTTGTATATTTAAAAGTTTACTTGTTAAATAATTCACATTTTTTGAAAAATATACTTATTTTCTTTTTTGGGACAATTGCACTCTAGAGCAACTTTTATAAATTAATTTACACTCTAGAGCAGTTCCAATATCCTTTGCATTCTAAAACATGTTCACATATAAAATTACCAATTTAACCCTCAATTAGTCTATATACTAGCTAAAATATATCCTAACTAAATCCTAACTGCTAACTAGACTAACTTACGATGACTCTCTCGTTTTTGATTTTGATAGATTTGTTTTTAAGTTTTATAATTATGTTTTATTCTTTTAAGATTTCTCTTAAATCTTCTTCTCACAAAACTAAGCTTCCCGGAGATAAGTAACCATTGCTGGAGTTGAGTCACCACCGCTTAATTTTTTTTTCAAAAACCGATGGAGAGTGTCAAAACATCCGACGCCTCACATGCCTTCCTCAACTTCGTCGGAAAACCCTAATTCGAATATGCTCGCAGTAGGTATGACAGAAATCTGCTCGCTTGTTTCGAATTTTACTCGACATCGATTCTCTTCAAAAAAATATTTAGCTAGTTTGCGATTACACTCATCCCTAAGTCAGACGTTTCACGATTTTCAACTTTTATTTTGTTCCTTCCGTTTTNTTTTATTTGGCTCGTCTTCATCTTTGATGACGATATAATACAATAAATTTATATATAATACAAGCTTTCACGGTCGTGTATATTTTACAATCCTCTTTGATCTTGATTTTCCTCAAAAATCAAAATAAGCACAAAAGGGTACATGTATGATCTCTTTGGATATATACATATTACTAGAATAGACATTGATAGAGAAGCATACGAGATTGGTCTTGAGTTCATCAAGATTGCAGGTGTTGATCATAAAATCAATTTCATCGAGTCTGATTGTCTTCAGGCCTTAAACAACCTGTTAATGCTCAAGTTGTTCCTCTTCCTCATGAAGAGTGAAAGAAAGAAGGGGTTTCGACAATTTCCTTAAGAGAGTACAAAGTTATGGTTATATAAACATTCATGCGTTGTACTGAATTTAGGAAACTGACTTCTATAATAGTCTTCGAATAATTAAACTTTCTAATGTTTAATGACTTGTAACCACTAGCCATTCAAAGACTATGTCATGCTAACTAACTGTCATTTACAATTTTATCTCTCAAACTAACATTGATATATACCGAAATATTTCAATATGGTAGACTCATGAAATTTGAGATAATAGGAGAATTGACTAATCACAATTCATTGTAACATAATTAATTGATTTTTTTTTNTTTTTTTTTGTTAAATCATAAAATTTCAAAAAAAATTTGGATTCGGGTAATTCAGTTCTATTAATTCGATTAATTTTAGGTAATTTGGTTTAACCACCGGTTCACTAACAACCAATTTAAACATGAAAACACAATAAGATATCACTAACCACCATTTCATTATTGTAAGATATCACAAATCACCAAATCAGAAAATTGTAACAAAATTAATTGAACTTTTTGTTTAACCATAAAATTTCAGAAAATTTTGGATTCGTTCGGATAATTTCAAAATTTGGCCGGATTCTTTCGGGTAATTCGATTCTGTTAATTCAATTAATTTGGGTAATACAGTTCTATTAATTCGATTAATTTTGGATAATTCGATTCTCTTAATTCGATTAATTTTAGGTAATTTTGTTTAACCACCAATTCACTAGCCACCGATTCACTATTGTAAGATATTACTAACCACCATTTCACTTACACATGCGATTCGAACCAATTACTAACCACCAATTCAGGAGGATATCCTAAGTCTAATTAGTCATAGAGCCAACTAAGCATTCAGACCCAACACAAATTCAGTTCAAATGCACAGAAACACATGTCAAAGCAGCAATACATTCATCAATCCAAATATTTATAAAGAGGTTGCAACCAGGTAAATTCACTATTTTTTGAAAAACAGGACAAATTCAAAATGATAATGATGTAACTTATGATTCAATTAAATTGGTGTTTCACTACCGTCTCCTCCAAGAGAGCCAATGACGACAACTTCTTTGTGAAGCTCTCCTCTTTATCACCATCGTATCACCACCGTCTCCTCCACTGTCTCCTCCACTGTTCACCACAGAATCTCTTTATCACCATCATCGTAGATGTTTCTGAGATTGAACCTTCAACTAAATGAAGCTCTCCTCTTGATCCTTTTTTTCATTTCCAGCAACAACTATTCTTCCATTGTTGATGATTCAATGTTATATCCTCCATTGTAGTATTGCTAAGCATCTTGAATCAGCAAATGCAATCTTCTCGTTTCTAAGATTGAACCTTAAACACGTCTCTCCTTGAAGTTCCAAAACTGCTTCAGCTTCTTCTTCATCGTTTATGATCCTTTGTGCTGTGAGTTGATTCTCATGAAGCTCTCTCCAGAGCTTATAATCCAAACAACATAACATAAAAGTTAAGGAATCTTATTTGATAAAATTACTCAGTAGTTTGAATCTTTGAAACAACCAAATATTATTATTTTCGATAATGACGTGACTCATTCAAAAGTGTTCCGCTCCATGTCAAGTATGACCTCGTTGATCTCAGCACTTGCAGAGCCATAGAGATCATAAGCACTCCCGATGAGCACCGTGGTGACATCAAAGATTAGGTTATCGACGTGGCTGAGAGCGGTTTTGATGGAGGCGCTGATTTTGTGAGAAATAAATCAGGAATTGATATTCACTTACATTTTCCACTCTCTAGATCCTTGATAAGCTGTAAATCGAGATTCAGATGCTTGAAAGTGCGAACGAGTTGGCCTTCGACTTCGATGACTTTGGCGTGAACCTTGATGGTAAATGTAAGTGCAGAGGCTTGTTTTGTTGTTGAATTTTCTAGCTCTATCACAGTTCTTTGCCGTCAAGTTGTGACTTTTAATGTATCCTACTACATTTTCATGGAATCTTACAAACAAACCGATGAAAACTGTTCAAGGATGCCCTGAATCTTGCTTTCAAATAACGAACAACCAAAAATGTCCAGGATAAGAAGCCAAACAAGTAAGAGACTGTACTGACCAAGTGCAGCAAGAGCTTCAACTTCAATCATAGCTTTAAGCCTACCATAAACTCGGATACGATTATATAAATAAATTAATCCAAACAATATGAACTATTTTAATGCAGTGTATAATCTTTTCTGACCATCAACGTTAGTATTTTCCCTGACCATCAACGTTCTGTCCTTCATTTTCAGATGCTTTAACCTGCGAAATTTGGTATAGTGGTCAGTACAGTAACTCCCATTGGAGAGTTGTAGGTGGTTGTCTCCCATGTTTTCGCCAGTTAACTCGGAACCTGTTTTACGATGCTACAAAAGGATAAAGGCTTACCTTGAGCTCAATCTTCTCCCGAGACAACCGGTGAATCAAGTTCTCTTATCCACATTGAGCATCTGCATCTGTTTTTCAACTAAAATCTATTCATTCACATATGAAGCTCAAATTCCTTCTCTTTTCATAATGCATCAATTTGATTCAAATTCTGAAATGGAACTTTCAGTGAAGAGCTTGAAAACTAACGAGATTCAATTTATGGGTATCAACAAAAACGGAAGAACCAATCATCGATCCGTGAATTAGAAATCTAGGGTTTGAATGAAAATTGGAATTAGGAAAGAGCCACTAGAGAAAGGAAGTTGATTTTGGCAGGTAGAAAAAAAAAGGAAGAAATCGAAGGAGAAATGAGGAAGATGAGAAGGGTGAGATTCTGAGAGATTGTAACCAAGAGTGATTGTAACCGTTTGATGGTAACTAGAATAAATAAAACGGAGGGTGGAGATTAAATTCTCAGTAAATGGACTGAGTCAACATGAAGGGTAAAATAGAGATTAAAAGTAAAAAATCTCTCTCGAAAACAGGAAACATGTGTTAACATGAAAAGATTTTTAAAAATGTCTTAGCTTGTGAATTAAAGTTTCAAATTGCCTTAGAGCGTAAATCACCCATTATGGAATTATCAACAACACATCTAAACTGAAACGTCGTCGTTTAACTCCTAAAGCGAATAAAGAAGGAATCAAGTTAAAGTCAGGGAAGCAAGTGGAAATTAATTACTATTCCAAGTCCAGGAAGGAAAACTCGCAAATAGTTTCTCATCACTCTGATATAAGAAGAGGATCTTACCATGACATGCGCAGTGTGTGGGACAGAGTGAACAGACCCCACCGAGGAGGAAGGGAGCACCACATCAGAGAATATACCCGTAATGGCTTCTATCAAGGAGAGTCTTCAAATCTCTCTAACTTGCCCCGACGCAGTGAAAGATACGAGGATTCCTACAATCACATCAAGAAGACTAAGGATCCTAAGAAGCATCGTGATCTCCCTAGACAAAGGAACACTGCTCTCGTTATCAGATCAAGAGAGAATTTCCCGTCAGAGCTTCAGATGGCGACTCCCAGAGAACCGTTTCAGGCATACCAGCTCCCGTACAAAGAGCCAAACAACATTATGTCTCCCCTCCTCTCCAATGGAAGAGACCTTTCCGCTTAGATCTTCAGAAAAAGGAGAACATATGCTCAAAGGGAATGAGTTAGAGATGGTCGAGTCATCGAGATCTTAGAGCTTGGCAAAGAAACGCCTAATTTTCAAAGCCACCTCAGTAACAACTCCATTACCGATCCCTACCTCTGAACCAGCTCCAGCTTCGGTGGACTCTCTAGGCTCTGAAAAATCCCAAATTCCACTGTCTCCGAGGGAGAGAACCCAACATATTCGTAAGTCTTGGTACGAATAGACTTTAGAAGAGGAGGGTGAAAATTTGGATGAAGCGCCAGACCTCGCAATCATAGTTGAGCCCGCCAGAGCCGAAGGCATTCTCCCTCATGTGCCTCTCGACAACACTCTGTTGATTCAGGAAACTTCGCTGACCTTGGAAGGCCCATTGGAGCAGAATGCAGAAGACGGGGAGTTTGTTGACGAAGATTGAGATGATACAAATTGGAAGGAGTATGATGACCTCCTCGGAGACAATCACTGGCTCGAGGATCCAGCCGACGGATATATAAATCCGAGTTTGAACTCGACTTCGCCAATGACAAACGAAGTCGTCACTCTCGCAGGTGAAGATAAGCGGGTGGCTACCCTTTCACCCGGCAATGAATCAGCCGTCCCGATGTCGGCATCGGAGGAGATAGCTCCGTTAATGAATGCCATAGAAGACCAGCCCTTGGAAGGCCCAACATCAAGGAAAAGGGTTCCTAAAAGCCCAGCCTTAGTGGGCTTTAGCACAAAACAAAGGCTGTTGGGCCAAGCAAGGGTTTCACCAAAGAACAGAAAAAAAGCCTCTTATCCTTCTGTTGGGCCGAGCCTTGGACCACGTGATCGAACCATTTTCCCTCCGAGAGAGGAGACCAGTGCAACTGAAGACGTTACCATGAAGGAAGCCGACGACCTCACCGAACTCGAGGTCGATAAAAAGACAACTAAAGGTGGTAAGAAGAAACCACCGAAGGGACAACCATGAACGTGATATCATGGAATTGTCGGGGGGCGCAAGCCGAATTGACAAGAAGACATCTCGAGGACCTCTTTAGAAGTTTTAAACCTAGTTTTTTATTTTTATCGGAGACTAAGAATAATCGCTTTTTTTCTGCAAGATTTGCAAGTGTACTTCGGATATGATCAAGTTTTTACCGTTGACCCGTTAGGGCAAAGCGGGGGATTAACTTTCTTTTATATGAATGAGCCAAACGTTTCTATATTTTATTCAGATAATCGCTTGATAGACGTAGAAACCAAAGTGGATGGGCACACCGTCTCAATGACATTCTTTTATGGGGATCTGGTGGTAAGGTACCGATAATTAATTTGGGAAAGATTGACCCGAATCAGTCTCACTAGAGATCATGCATGGTTCATGATAGGATACTTCCCGAGATCACGGGTAACCACGAGAAAAGAGGAGGTCAAAGAAGACCATAAGCCTCCTTCATCCTTTTCTGTAACATGCTAGATAATTGCGGGATGCTAGACTTTCCCCATAAAGGAAATTCTCTCTCCTGGG
Organism: Biscutella auriculata; assembly: GCA_900406285.1. NCBI lineage: Eukaryota > Viridiplantae > Streptophyta > Magnoliopsida > Brassicales > Brassicaceae > Biscutella > Biscutella auriculata. The sequence continues at coordinate 12,682 of OVAO01000673.1, read as the reverse complement.
TAGGCAGACGATACAATGGGAAAATCAAATGCCGACTAGATCGAGATGTTGGGAACGAAATTTGGCATCACCTTTTTCCCACACTAATGTGGAGTACTTAAAGTTATGGGGCTCGGATCACAGACTCGTTCTAGGTAAAGTCGAATCTTTCATAAGGCATCGAAAGAAGAATTTTATCTTCGATAAAAGATGGATCGGTAAATCAGGTTTTAAGGAAACAGTAATTGCAGGTTGGAGAGACTTTGATGGAGTCTCACGTTGGAATTTCCATAAAAAGATCTCCTCCTACCGGAGTAATATCTCCTCCTACCGGAGTAATATCTCCTTTTGGAAGAAATCTACAACCACAAACTCGGCTAGATTAATTGAGGAACTTAAAACCCAGATTGATGAAGCTTTACAAAACGAAGATTCCACAATCCAAGAGATGGATTTCCTTCGCATACGCCTGTATGCAGCTTTCCGAGATGAGGAGATTTTCTGGAAGCAAAAAAGCAGAAACAAATGGCTTAAAGAAGGAGATAGGAATACAAAATTCTTCCATGCTACAACGAAGCAAAGACGTGCCCGAAATCGGATTAGTTGCCTCCGAGATCATAAAGGGACTTGGGTTGAAGACGAGCGGGGGAGCGAGAGAGTGGCTATCTCGTACTTCACCAAGCTTTTTGAGTCCAACCATTCCCTAAATATAGGAGATTCCCTCCGGTATATTACCGAGAAGATTTCAGAACCAACGAATGCACTCTTGACAGCGCAACCAACCATTCAGGAGATAAAGGAAGCCACATTTGCAATTAACTCGGACAAGACCCCCGGACCGTATGGCATGAGGGGCAGATTCTACCAGCGATTTTGGCCCCTAGTTGATCAGGAAGTCGTCCGCCTTGTCAAAGATTTTTTCGATACAGGGAAGATGGACCTCAGACTCAACCAAACGAACATCTGTCTCATCCCAACGAAAAATAAACCAAGGCATATGACCGAGTTCAGACCTATAAGTCTATGCAACGTGGGATACAAGATTATCTCAAAAATTCTAAGCAAAAGATTGAAATCAACCCTCCCGAGTCTGATCTCGGAGACCCAATCAGCCTTTATGGCTAGACGTTTGATTACAGACAATATTCTCTTAGCCCAGGAGAACTTTCATGCCCTCCACACTAACCCCATGTGCAGATCAAAGTATATGGCCATTAAAACCGACATGAGCAAAGCCTACGATAGAGTTGAATGGAAGTTTTTAGAGGCCTTAATGCTCAAGATAGGTTTCTCGGACAAGTGGGTTCAAATAATTATGGCTTGTATATCCTCGGTTTCATACCAGATCATGATTAATGGTCAACCAACAGGGAGAATCAAACCCTCACAGGGCATTCGGCAAGGAGATCCACTCTCATCCTTCCTTTTCATCCTTTGCATTGAAGCTCTCATCTCCCTCCTCAAAGGAGCAAAGGAAGAGAAGAGGATTACTGGTATCAGGATTGCAACAGCAAGCCCGACTATCTCGCACCTTTTATTTGCAGACGATAACCTATTTTTCTGCAAAGCAGAACTCCCGCAGTGTGGGGAGATCTTAAAAATCATAAAGATATACGGTGACGCGTCAGGACAACAAACTAACCAAGCCAACCTTGTTTTTTAGAAACAAGGTGTCTGCAGAGGACCAACATACCATTAAGTCGGCCTTGGGAGTTACCAATGAAGGTGGTATGGGCATGTATCTCGGCCTTCCCGAACACATCTTCGGATTAAAAAGAAAAGTATTTGCCTTTGTTCAAGATCGATTAAATGATCCAGTAAGCACTTGGTCAGCGAAATTTCTTTCCAAAGGTGGGAAAGAGGTCCTAATTAAATCAGTAGCTCAAGCTCTTCCGACATATGTAATGTCGAGTTTCCTTCTCCCCAAAGGTCTGATAAACAAGCTAAAAAGTGCAATTGCAGCCTTCTAGTGGAGCTCTAAACAAGATGGTCGAGGATTACATTGGGTTGCATGGAATAAGATCTGCTTACCTTGAGAGAAAGGCGGTTTAGGTTTTCAAGATTTGCACGATTCCAACATAACCCTGTTAGCTAAGCAATTGAGGCGTTTGATCCATTGCCCATCAGCTCTCTTGACAAAAGTTCTCAAATGACGTTATTATAGGAACTCAACCCCGATGGAAGAGCGACGAATTTACTCCCCATCTTATGGATGGAGAAGCATTATAACAGCTAGACCTCTTTTGAGACACGGCCTTCGTCGCACGATAGGATCCAGTTAGAAACGAAGGTTTGGAGTGATCCATGGCTCCCTTCCAAGCCCCAGACTACCTCTAGCCGTATCGCCCTCCCTCCCCAAGGATTTCGAACTTCGTGTTCGAGATATACTCCTCGCCCATGGCCGAGATTGGGACCTTTCCCGAATCCAGGATTTGATACATCATGAGGATCGCTCCCTGATCATGGGTATGAGACCAAGTCATCCTACTTCCCAGGATGGCTATTTGTGGTCTTACTCAAAATCTGGGAACTACTCAGTAAAATCTGGTTACAATCTCTCCCATTATATCTCACGATCCGCTAATCTCGTCGGTGCCCTGGAACCTAGTTTCAAATACCTCCTTAGTCAGATCTGGAAGACCCATACCTCAGGCAAAATGAAACATTTTATGTGGCAAGCGATCTCTACTTTCATACCGACTTGTGAGTGACTAACTTTTCGACATCTGGGAGTAGACAAGACATGCCCGCGATGTGGCGCACCAGAGGAGACTATAAATCATCTTCTCTTCGAGTGCCCCCTCCCTCCAAGTTTGGGCCCTTTCGGTTTTTTTGTCCAATCCAGGTTGCTTCCCGAGTACATCTTTGTATCGTAATATGAACTTCCACCTATGGAAGACAAAGGAGGTCGGAATGCCCTTACCTCAGAGGGACTCCTTTCCCTGGTTACTATGGTTCATTTGGAAGGCACGAAACGACAAAATTTTCAACGACAAAGACGTCTCAGCTTTGGATACGCTTCAACTCGTAGTTCTTGAAGTAGAGAGCTGGGGTTTAGCCAACCAAAAGGAATCTCCGGAGGATTTGTTCGAGGAAGAAGACCAATATACTTGAACTACTCTACCCATCTCAATACCCAACGATCAATTTGTCAAATCGATGCCTCTTGGATCGATCATGGACAAATTAGTGGCCTTGGGAGGATCCTAAGGGATAATGGGGGTACGTTTAGTGAGGGAGCAAAAGCCAACCGACAATGTCTTTCCGCCCTCCATGCGGAGATGGATGGCTTGTTTTGGGCTATGGAGTGCCTCAAGGAGCAAAGACTTTCCCTTACCATTTTCGAGACGGACTGCGCAGATTTGATCAGGATGATCGCAGAGCCCACTGAGTGGGCATCCTTTAGAGCCGAACTAGAGTTATCTTCTCATATGAAGGAAGCTTTTATTGATTTTTGTCTCGTTTGGATTCTTCGGGACCAAAATGTCTATGCCGATGCTCTCGCCAAAGGAGCCCGAGCACGGGGGTCCCTTTTTCCCCATGTAAATTATAACATTTCGATCGGGGTCGATCTTAGGATTATCCCTATCGACCAACTTTGATTTTATTGAATGGTTTCAGATGACAAAAAAAAACGTGTGGAACAAACAAATCAAATAGAAACTTGTAGTATTATTATTATCGAAAATAAATATCTAGAAAATGAAAAAAACAGTGGAACCAATTGTGTGAAACAAAAAAATAAATACTTTAATGCAGTACAAGTAGAACAATGGATGCGTGAAATGTATATTTTCGAATAAATATATAAACCTTACTGAAAGTAAAAACGGTTAATAAAAAACACCAAAAAGCAATAACGATTAAAAAACATTGTACAATTTTTTTGTTTTACTTCACCACTATTTGTACTAACCCATGAAAAAGTGTTATACATTGGAATTTTGTAGGAAGTATTAACTACTCTCTGAAATAAATGACAAATCGAGTAATTATTTTTGTTTTCTTAACTCTAATTATATTATAAACCATTAGAAATTTAAGAGAGTAACTGAATTACAGAGTGGAATTATTTTTAGATTAAACCATAAAAATCGAAATTATAAAACTAAAATATAAGCAACAAGAGTTTATCCAGCATCATCAAGCAGAATTGAGTGTATCCAAACAGGGTCTCCTATGCTTACGTAAGACTAAAGACGACCATCCTGAGTTACACTCGAAGCAATTGCAATAGCCGGAGAATTTTCTCGTTGTGACACTAAAGCGAAGGCAATGGATACGAAGGTTTGAACAAGTTTTGATATAGAGGCCCAACAATTACGGTACCGCAGCCAATCCTTTGGATTGTTTATCGCTTCTATAGCCTATTTAGAGGAACATTTAAAGATGAGATTAGAATAAGTAGATCTCTAACACTTCGGATTGCCCATAGAATAACAGATAAAGCTGCTTCAATTGCATTTGGTGACACTAGTAAAGCATCCCGACCATGATGGATGGTTGAACCATCAAAATTATGAACAAGCCAAGCCGCACCCACCAGATGAGCAGAAGACCTACATGATGAGTGAATATTACACTAAAAAACATGAGGCCAAGGACGTTGCCATGAAATTAGCTCAACCGAAGTTAAGTGATGGTGGCTGAATGTAGGAGTGTTGTCCAAAGATTAGCTTCATCAAAAGCCGATTGTAGTACGTTTTGAAGATCTTCAAACATATTCGAGAAAACTGATTTATTTATGGTCTTCCATATCACGCAAATGATCCAATGAATAGTCATTCGTATGTTATGCGGAATGATTGTCGATGAAGTCAGGTCTATCATGTGATTTAAACAGTCTGCAATTATCATCATCAAGAAACCATTGACTGGCATAAGAATATTTGCAAGTGCTAGAATCTGTCTAGCAGGATGACAAAGGAACAAAGCATGAATAATGCTCTCTGGATGAGTTTTACAAATCGGACATATAGAATTGACATGCACATATTTAGCCGTCAGCCTCTCTCGGACAGCTAGAGCACCAGTTAGAGCACGCCACCAGAATAAACAGACCTTTGGAATCGCCTTGAAGGACCAAATCGGCATTGTTGTTGGGTTCACATTTAACAACTGCATAGAAATCACTGGTTCCAGACATCTGTATCCCGTTTTTACAGAATAAACTCCTTGTCGAGTAAATGGCTAGATATAACTATCATCTAAAGACAGATTTGGTTTCAGCAGTTGAATCTTCGCAGCATCTAGTGGAGAGAATAGTGAGTATAGCCTGTCACAATTCCATGCTCATGTTACAATAAGCAAATCACTCACCAGCAGAGATTGATCTATAGTTCGACCCGAACTAATAGGCATTCTAGGAACTGCGTCAAAAATCTATTTCTCCATCTAGACATTCGTATTCTGGCCATTTCCAATTACTTTTTGAAGTCCCTGAACCAATAAGTCTTTCCCAAAAAGCAAACTTCTCCACACAAAATATGGACAATTACCTTGAAAGCTTTGCAAAAAACTGAGAATTTTTTAAATATATATCCTTGTACGCCTTAGACAAGATCGAATTTGGGAATGCAGAACCCTTCAAGCCTCCTTTGCCAATAAAGCTTGGTTAAACCTTGAAATGTCTCGAAATCCAAGACCTCCTCGATATTTTGGTTGACATAGCTCAAACCAAGATATATAGTGAACACTCTTCGCATTATTCAATTGATTCCACCAGAATTTAGCTAAGGCTGTATTTATGGTCTTACATTGATGTTTGGTTAGCCTATATCAGGACATAACATACACGGGAAGTGCCATTGCTACAGATTTTAGGAGGGTCTCTTTTCCACCCTGTGAAAGCATTCTTGAATTCTAGTGACTGAGCCTTGAACATAGACTGTCAATGACAAAAGCCAGAAGTTCCCGTTTGAATCCACTGAAGCAAGGCGGTAACCCTAAGTATGTGCTATTTTCTCCAGTGTTACCAATTCCTAGAATAGAGGATAACAATTACTGAGAGACAAGATCAATATCCTTACCGAAGGTTACCAAGGATTTTAAATAGTCGATGCTCTGCCCTGAAGTATTCTCATACAAATTGAGACTCTGAATCATCGCTTGACACTGAGAGAGTCGCTTGACAGCTGAATAAGTTATCATCAGCGAATATCAATTGTTGGAGAGATGGACCATGAAGAGATACACGAAGACCACAAATTCTATTTGCCTGTTCTGGTCTCTGCATAATATGTACAAGAGACTTTGTGCACAAAATGAATAAGAACAGAGAGATGAGGTCACCCTGGCGTATGCCTTGAGAAGGTATTATCCATCAATGCGAATGGCCATTCAGCAAACTAAGTATGTTACAGGAGTAACACAATGCATAATCCAAGAGATCCATCGTGGGGCGAAACCAAAGCGATGAAGGAGTTCATTAAGGAATTGCCACTCGACTCTATTGAAGGCTTTTGACATAACGGTCTTGAAAATGAGTCCATCTTTTCGACGAGGCGCTTAAGTCCTTAGAGAGTGGTACATCTCATGAGCTAATAATATGTTATCAGATATTAAATGCCCTTCTACAAATGCCCCTTGAGATGGCGAGATTACCTGAGGGAGAATCCTTTTCAGCCTGTTACTGAGAATCTTAGATACAATCTTATAAAAAATGGAGCAAAGGCTTATAGACCGAAAATCAATCAATCTCTATGAAATATTCTTTTTAGGCACGAGACTTATATAAGTATAGTTCCATCCATGAGGCAAAGAACCAGGATTGAAAAAATTGTTGAACAGAGACTATATCCGAGCCTATAATATGCCAATAAGATTGAAAAAAATATGAGGTCATACCGTCAGGCCCAAGAGCTTTATCTCCTTTAATCTGAAACGCATCTCGCATAATCTCTGCATAACAAACATCCTGGGTCAAAGACTGATTCATATCCTTTGTAACTCGAGGAGAGAACCCCTGGAGCAGCTTTGAAGGATCTGTAGGATTGGATGTAGTAAAAAGGGATTGAAAGTACTGAGCAGCTAAAGACCCTTTCCCCTCCTTCCGAGAAAATCTAATGATTATCACTGTCATAGAGGAATGAGACTAAGTTCCTAATACGTCGTTGCTTCACACTCTGATGGAAGAACCGAGTGTTGAGGTCACCATCTTATAACCATTTCTCCTTACTCTTCTAGCCCTAAAAATATTCTCCATAAGCGAAGGCTTTATACAAATATGATTTAAGAGAAGAGATCCTCGAGACAGATGGGTGAAAGTGAGATTACTCTTGATCCAAAGCTAGAGTGATTCTATCTATTCTTGTCTTTGCTTTTAAGACAGTTAAAGGACCCCACCGAGAAAGTAATCTTCGATAATCATATACTTTGTTCAACATTTACTGATCAGAAGATAAGGACCAAGCATTATGAACAATTTCAAAAGAGTCTGGCTTAAACCGCCATCTTTTTTCAAAACAAAAACTGCTTACGAAAATGAGTAGCTTCCTGACAGAACCTCAACTCTATAGGCCGATGATCTGATCCAAACCTTTCCAAATATTTTGAATTGGAGCGAGGAAATAGTTGCTGCCAATCTAGATTAACTAGTGCACAATCTAACTTAGCCTAAACCCACTTGCCAGATCTCCAACCCGCCCAAGATAAGTTGTTTCCAATGCTTGGTAATTCCTTAATGCCATAATAATCAATTAGATTACGAAGTCGTAGAAGCTTGATTCATGACGCAATGGACCACCTTGCTTTTCCGAATTATCCATCAATTCATTAAAATCTCCAACAAGCAACCAAGCACCCTCTCTTGTTGTACTAATTTGCATCAGTTGATTCCAAAAAATATGTCGTTGAGAACGAACCGGATGACCATAAACAAAGCTGATGAAAAACTTAGATAACCCAACCTGATATGTACATCAATTATCCGAGGACTGAAAAAAAGAATACGTACATCAAAAGCCTTCTTCCAGAATAAAACTAACCCTCCTCCAAGTCCAACTGGATCAACATAGTGAGTGTGATCATAACCCAACCAACTTTGAAGATTCAAAATACGATCTACTTTACTTTTCGTTTTAGTGAGGAAAAGAAAATCAGGAAACTGAGATCGCCTCAATTCCCTTAAACGACGAATTATCAGGGAATTCCCCAATCCCTGACAATTCCAGCTTCAAAGGCTCATTATGGATGAGGCAGCCTCCTAAAGGCCGCATCATTAGAGCTTTTCTTTGAAGAACTCTCTGGACTTTCCAATTCCGTACTTTTTTCCTTTTCTTATGCCTTGAACATGATGCCTTCGGATTAGACGTTGGCTTTGTTGAAACATGATTAGTAGAGGCTAATGCCAAAGACTTTCTTCGTTTCCAACTAGAAGGACGATGGCGTTACTTAGAACTGGTTCTGGAAGCACCTGTTTGAGACAAACTAGGGACCTGACCCGTTGAACCAGTAAAAAGTAGGGTTTCATCGTCTAAAGGGAGGACCTTCGTAGGAAGAGAAACCGTATCAGATGTATTCATAGCCAAAGGTGGATCCTTACTACCATTATCGTATCTATCATTGAAATTGAAGACAATACTTTTACCTTTCTCAAGATCTGAGGTAAGAATTTGTGCAGATTCCAATCTCAGTCTACGTCGTCTTTCAGAGTTAGATTGAGATCAACAATGGAGGATTAAACTCTGGCCTTCTTAACCGATGGGTCTATACCATTTTCATTGTTGAGATACATCCTTATTTCAGCTAACAAGTCTGTGATAATTCTTTGGCGACCCGTATGCTTATCAAATCCAACCTGGTCTTCTATTAATGGATCGTCCTTTGATAAAATAGGTATCAACGCTGAGGTTGAAGGTTCTAAATGAGGTTGAACAAAGGGGCAAAAAGATTTGTCATGTGACAAACGATGAAAAACATAACAACGTTGGCATATACGTTCAAATTCATAATATATTTTTATCTTTTCACCATGAGGAAGCTGCATGACCTTGATTTGTCGAACTAGATTTGAGACATTAAAGAGCATTCTCGCTCTAACATAATCATGTGCTTGTGGCCGCTCTTAATCGTAAGTTACATGAGTAGATTTATCCATTATCTCTGCTAAGTTTTCAAAAGTTTGGTACTCATAGAACTTGACTGGTAGATTTCTAATTCGTATCCATATCGGAAAGATATCTAAATAATCAGGTGGGGAAAATTCCATCCATCGTTGAATAATAATAGACCAATCATTGAAGGTCCAAACACCCACTTGTAGAACTCGATCAAAATCTTCCTGATATTTGAAGATGAACTGAAATCTATCCTTCGATAACGCTATTCCTTGAGCTCGATTGAAAACTCTCCACTTTCTAGGCACTGCATGTATTAGATCCGACATGCATTGACTACTAGGATTCAGCAAACGACCCAAAAGGCTTCATTTATTAGATTCAAGCGAAAGGTGAGAAGGATTATCTGTTAAAATTAGTGGCTCTTCGTTTTTTTCGAGCGTAAGCTGATTTACAGCAACATGCAAGTGAGAATCCATTAACACGAGAGGTAGAAGAAGACAAAGGTGTGAGAAGACAGAACACCGACAGAGAAAGAGGTCTCCAGTAGTGATGCTCTCTGATCGTCAAACGAGAGTTATTCAAAATAATTTTGTTTTGTTGTTGAAATCTCCATAACGGATGTGCAACTGACGTGTTGGTTGTACGTTACGGTACACTTTACAAAATTAAATAAATATATAGAAAAAAGCATTTAAAGAGAAAACCTAAAAAGTAGCAGGAAATTAATTCACACCTAACAAAGTTACAAATATAATTTCCGAAAAACTGGTTTGAGAATCTCAACAGAAGATATTGTTATCTGCAAGTCTGCAGAAGTAGAATCACCTACATGACAATGGCATTCACAACTTTCTATATCTCAATAGTCGTAATTTGCTTCATAAAATACATTATTCAACATCAATATCTAAACTAATATTAATAGAGCATAGTACAAACAGTCGATTTGTTATAGAGAAATTTATACAAGTTTTAATATATATTGACAAATGCCACCACACACTTGTCGTAAACACATACAAGAGTATTTATTAAGACATTTGGCGTAATGTATGTGTTGAATTATGTGTGTTTAGTAATGTCAAACGTAAACAAACAGAATATTAAATATTCTCTTACAATTGATAGATAAGGTTTTTCCTTAAAGTGCTTTAAGATTGTGGATTCATTTAAAAAGTTAAGTATGTAAAGCTAATATAAAGGCAAACGAAATTCTCAAGAATCTTAACTATTGTAAAAGTTGTGTATACCCAAAAACAAACATGAATCATTTCTCCTCATTCGAACTCAAGATACATAAACGTACCCAAAAGAACAGTTGTTTTCACAATAACTGATACAACTTTTAGATAGACTAGAAATTCTATGGCCTAAAAGATAATCAACTCGTTCACCACAACATCTCTGAGGTTGAAGAGAAAAGAACAAAATCTCCTATCTACGCTCAAACATTAATCCGGGAGATTATAACCTGAAAACAACTGAAAAAGATGAATAAAAGTCGTACATAAACAACATGGCCATATGTTTATGTGCGTGCTCATCATGGGATTTTGACATTACTACTTAACCAAACTTGGTGTACCTTAGATGAAGTTGCTCATTTTGTTTCCAAACTTTGATTCTGCTGAGGATTTTCTGACGTGTTTCTGCTCTTCTTATACCAAAAGAACACGGACCAAAGTGCTCTAAACATTACTCCATTTGCAAAATGTGGAACAGCTAACCGCCCCCAGTACGGATAGTAAGGTCCAGGAAGTTTAATCAGAGTGAATACCATCATCATAGCTATCAAATGCCACGGTATTTCTGCTTCCTGCAAAACAAAAAAGCTTCTTAACATCGAAGGATTGTCACATCAATCTATAAAAGGTTAGGAGCATTTACATAAATGCACAGATTGGGATCAATTAACAGCTGTGTCAGTTTTTTCTTGTCTTTTCTTTTCTACTACCTTAAGACGAGGAGAGATCTTCAAAGCGGTGTCTTGTAGGATGCCTGCAACAACCACACCAATGACTAATGGAAACGGGACTAGAGCAAGTTTCCTCTCGTGTGCACAATAAGACATCTCACTGATGGAAGAAACCGCTAATACAGGAACAAACAAGAACTTAACGACTGATATGGCCAGATCAAGAACGAGCTGAATGAAGTTTTCAAATGCTCTATTCCAAGGGAACTCTTTGATTGGTTGTGGAGAATTATCCCAGACATCTTTTGTTTTTCTCAACAGATTTTCAAACTTCAGCTTCTTTGTTGGTTCCCCTGAGTGTCCAGATTCCATATGAATTGCACGACAGATGAATCTCTTTGATACTTTAGCTTCATTTGCAAACTTAAAGGTCTTCAAATCTTTAGTTTCATTAGAGTAGCTCAACGTGAACTGCAAGAGAAAATCATGGAAATCAAATAAGTGATCAACACATCAAATCTTAGAACAACATAAACGAACCTAGACAGTTTCTAGAAGAGAAAATAACACAAAATCTTCAGAAATTAGGTTCAATTCTAATTTGTAATGTCCAACAACATATTCTACAGAGTCTATATACCTAACGAAAGATACATGATTTACATGTTTAATGGCCTAAGAAAAGAGATAAGAACCTCAAATGATGAAATTGACCCAATCTAATCTGAGTAAATCAATATGCCTAAGTGCAAATCTTCATTAATCTATTGAAAATTCCGATTTCGATTAAAAAAAATCCAGGGAGAAAGAATGAAAAGCAACAATTTTTCTTTCTGGGTCGTGGAGGCAATCGAAGAGGAAGAGAGAATTTTATTACCTGGGTCGGTAGAAGAGGAGAGTGAAGTCGAGGAGAAGAAAGAAAGAGATGAGACATAGTCATTATTTCTAAAGTCTGTTGCTTTCTTTTGAGTTTTCTCACAGAGAATCCATTGAAAGAGAGGGTTTCTGTATTCAGCAAAGATAAGATTTTTAACAGAATTCAGTAGGTCTGGGATTAACCGAACCCAATCAACTTTTTTTTAGGTTTTGTTCGAAATTGATTGACCAAAAATCGATAAATATACAAATATTTATTCAGTTTAGTTTGGTTTATCAAACAAAATGGTTCATGTTTTAAGAACATTTAATTCAAATTAAACTAAAATATATTGTAAATTAAATTAATAGGTTTTACTATTTTACCTAAATTAATAGATTACTAGAAATTTACCCACATAATATGTGGGAGTGATGTATGTTTAAATTATAAAGTTATGATATTTAATTTTATAAAAAATATATTTAAATTTTAAATTTGTGATTAATAAATATTAATAATAATATTATTTATATATTGAATTTGGAACAAAATTATACCCGTCGACTAACCCGTTTGACCATTATATTGAAGATAAAATTTTAAATAACTTTTTGATAAAATTTGTTTAAAAACACGTTTCTAACTGATAATAGGATTTTAGTCTACTCCTTATTGAGTTAAGGAGAAAACTAAAACCGCTATTATGATCAAATGTAGTATAGTGGTGGATACAAGTATCCGGGATGATATCGAACCAAATTCGGGGTGATTGTTCAAGCACAACTTCTATAGAGAGACAAGCTAAGTATAGGAAGATAATAGGATTGGTTTTGTCACTAAACGAACATATTGCAATAAGTAAACTACAAG
>OVAO01000672.1:0-19103 GCA_900406285.1 Biscutella auriculata | reverse complement strand
TTCAAACCACAAACTGATAAGATCCTAGGTACCTCTTCAATTTAAACTGACCAGGTAGATATTGGACATGCTAAGAAGAGAATCCAAAATCACGTACATTCATGCTCAAGTGAGTTTGATTAAATAAATAAAAGATAAAATAATTCATTGGAACTTTATTTAAATGTAAGAACGGAAAGAAAAAAAACTCAGTTAGAGAACATCTTTTTTTTTTTCCAACTTAAAAATATATAGAAAGGTAGAACCATGGTAATGATTACAGCAAACTGAGGCAATAAACAACTAATATAACCGAACCTGCAATGAAAAAACAGAGCAGAAAACAAATAAACAGACTAGGAATTAACAGAGGAAGGTCTCTCAAGGAGGAGCTGAGGAGATAACCATCTAGGCTCGCCAGAAGCCACATAGGATTGACGAAATGATGGATTCCTGGAACTCTTAGCGATGAGAGAGGCACATCTGTTTTCCTTGGTTGATTCCAAAATAACAGAGGAACTGGAGAACGATGACAAACACCGCTGCATCTCTACGATGGAGAAGGCAAACGACGGCCAAGCTTTAGGACGAAGGAAGGCGTTGAATAGATCCTTGAAATTGAAAGCAAAGATAATATTGTCAACTCTGTGGCTAATTAGATTTTCCAATGCCCAAATAACACTCCTAAAATTAGCTTCAATGATGATGCTAATTGAGGAGAAGGTTGCTCGACTATGGAGAAGAACTGATCCATGATGATCACGAAGAATCCAATAAGCACCAGCGAGCTTGAGATTCTTTATCCAGTGGGCACCGATGTTGCATTTAAGCCAGTTCTGAGGAGGAGGATTCCATGTACCAGATTGGCGATAATTTTCTTGGGAAGGAGAATCAACACTCGCCAAGTTCAAATTTGCAGCATACCAACTTTCCTTATTCGATCTCGCTTTAGAGGCTGATTGCAGAGGCGAAAAGGAGAGTCCTTCAATGCACAACTTGTTCCAGTTTTTCCAGATAATCCAGAGGATCCAAGGGAAAAGATCGGTAAGTTCAGGGAGCAGATTCCCAGATGAATCATATAAAAAAGTTGATCAGACGGCATGATAATTCTGTTTTTTTTTTGTCAACCTCATATTATTAAAAAACATTACACCAAAAACTTGATTACATATGATAGATTATGCAATCTTGCTTGCCTAGCTAAAGCATCTGCATATGTGTTCTCATTACGATTAATATATTGAACTATAATCAAAAAGTCTAGAAATTTGGAGGATGTCCTTAATATAGATATGAAGAGAAACTCCTACTTGCGGTCGTAGCCGCTGATTATCCAGAGGGAGTGATGAGCATAGGTGAGCTAAATACTTATATAGCTCTGCAAAATCACCACAAAATAGAACTCCTCGATAACCAAGTCTCGATATTTGTTTAACTGCATCTCTGAAGCTTCAGCTTCCTTTGACGTCTGAACTGATGAGAAGGATACTGACCCATTGACCAGGCATTGATTCAAATTAGAAACTAGATTCCAGCCTAAACCTGTTGCAGATGTTTTTGAGATCCAAGATGCATCTACTAAGCATCTGAACTTTGGAAGAGATTGAACCCTCGTTGGATGAGTTGAAAACGAATTAGAAAGGAAGGTGAACTTATCATCATCATCAGTTGTCCTACATGAAGCCTGCTATAGCAAAAGATCAGTGATAGCTTTGTTTATCATCTCAGGAATAGATCGTTTGCAACCGTCAAATAAGAGAGAGTTTCTGAACTTCCAGATTCTCCAGCCTAAGAAAGGAAACAGAACGCAATTCTGATCATCCTTGTTCAATTCCATCAGTCTTGCTATATTATGAATAATTTCCGAATTGAAATCAGTGTGTGGCTGAATGTGAATTGGAGCAAGATCCCAAATCTCCTTTGACAATCTGCACTGGAACATAAGATGATTAACTGATTCAACCTCATCACCACAAAGATAGCAGAGATCCTTAACCTGTACTCCTCTCGATTTTAAAGAATCCTGGATTGGTAGAGCATTATGAGATACTTTCCACCAGAAAATTTTAATCTTTGGAGGCATTGATAATTTCCACAAAGAAGAGTAAAATGATCGATCTTGTTGACCATTTGATGTAGCTGGACTCTGAGATCTTAATGCAGCATAACCTGAACTAACAGTATAATCTCCATTTTGTGAATGATTCCAAACGATCTGATCAGGAGAATCATGAGTACTGGGATGTATAAGAAGTATTCGAGTGACATCTTCGGGGCAGAATAGAGATCGAAGAGTATTAATGTTCCATTAAGTACTTCTAATATGCATTAACTCTGCAACCTTAGTCTGAAGATCAGGTCCCTCAATCTTATAATCAAAATCAACCCATTTATCCTTCCAGATTCTGATTCTTTGACCATTACCTACATTCCACTTAGATCCTGAATCAATCAACTTATTGCCTTCTAAAATTCCTCGCCAAGCATGACTACATATTGTCTTGCTTTTTGCCTCTAGAAGTGTTGTGTTTCTGAAATATTTGTCCTTGAAAATAGTAGATAGAAGACTGTGAGGGTTGGTTAGCATTCGCCAGCTTTGCTTTGCCAGAAGAGCAACATTAAAACTTTTGAAATCCTTAAATCCCAATCCTCCATCCATCTTTAGTCTTGTAACTTTATCCCAAGAAACCCAATTGATCTTCTGTTTTTCAAGAGAAGAAGACCACCAGAATCTTCTCACAAAGGATGTAAGCTTTTTTGTAACTGAAACTGGCAGAAGAAAACATGACATACTATAAACTGGTAAAGAAGTAGCTACTGATTTTATCAATGTCTCCTTGCCTCCTGGAGATAGAAATTTGGAATACCAGTTTTCCATCTTTTGACTTGTTTTGCGCTCAATATAAGAGAAGACTTGTCTCTTATTTCGACCTATATAATCTGGTAATCCCAAATAACGTCCAAATCCACTTGTCCTTGTTATACCAGTTGCCTCAACAATCATTGCCTTCACTCCTGTTGAAATGCCTTTGGAAAACATGATACTCGATTTCAGAAGATTAACCTTCTGACCTGATATATCTGCATATCTACTAAGAATATCCATAAGATTCTTACACTCAATTGCATCTGCTCTACAGAACAAAATGGAGTCATCTGCAAACAGCAGATGTGAGAGTTGTGGACCTGATCAACTTGCTCTATAGCCATGAATTGTACCATCTTGAACTGCTCTATCCAGCAAATAAGAAAGACCTTCAGTACAAAGAAGATATAGATAAGGGGATAATGGATCCCCTTGTCTTATTCCACGAGTTGAAGTAATTTTATCCACTAGAGATCCATTCACCAAAACCGAATAAGTTGGAGTTGTTACACAAGCCATTACCCACCTAATCCAACAATCTGAAAATCCATGATGCCTCATCATTGCTTCTATAAACCTCCACTCTAATTTGTCAAAGGCCTTTTCAATATCTATTTTCAAAGCCATATAAGGTGATGTAGTATGTCTTGTATGCAGAGAGTGAAGGAGCTCATGCGTTATCAACACATTATCAGTTATCAGTCGGCTTGGAATGAAAGCAGTCTGAAATGGAGAGATGATCTGATCTAAAAGAGGCTTCATTCTGTTAGCAAGGACTTTAGATACAATTTTATAAGCCACATTTGTAAGACTGATAGGTCTATAGTCTTTAACTTCAGAAGGATTAGAGATCTTTGGTATAAGACAGATATGTGTGTGATTTATCTCTTCAGGTAGCTTAGATGTTATGAAGAAAGAACGAACATAATCAATAACTCCCATACCTATAGTCTGCCAATGATGCTTAAAGAAACCAGCTCCTAACCCATCTGGACCGGGACATTTCTCTACATTTATACTTTTCAAAGCCTCAAATATTTCCATCTCTGTGACATCCGATATCAACAACAGATTCATCGCAGCTGTAACTTTAGGTGTAAATCCTTGAAGATGATGATCAAAACCAGGATGCTGAGTTGAGGAAAAAAGATTCCTGAAATATGCTGAAATCACACTCTCTACCTCATCTTGGCCAAATCTTTGAACTCCATTGTCATCCTTGATCTGCATTATTCAGTTAAAACTCCTTCTCTGTTTGGTCTTGGAATGAAAATATCGCGTGTTCTTGTCCTCTGCCCTTAACCATTGAATCCTACTCTTAGTGCGCCAGAACTCTTCTTCTAATCTATAAGCAGTACACAACTATGACTTAATGTGAGCAACTTGAATATAGTCAACAGCATCAAAATTGTACAGATGATGAAGAGTGTCTTTTAGCAGTGCAATTTGCTCACATGAATTAATGTTCTACCTTGCTCTCCATTTAGATAAACTTCCTCTACAACTTCTGAGAGAGAGATTGAAATCCTTTGGCCGAATGTTAACACATTCCTTTTTCCAACTATCTTCAACAGCCTTGTAGCTACTAGGAAAAAACCTCCATCTGTTATCATATCTAAACAATCTTGTAGGTTTCCAGTTCCATTCTTGCGTTGTAAGAAGAAGCGGCCTATGATCAGAAGCTCCCCAACCAAGCACACGAACAAAACTACTGGAAAAGTGATCCAACCAGTCATCTGAAGCTAAAACTCGATCTAACTTGCATTTTACATGATGACTATATCTCTGACCAGACGAGGTATATCTACCTCCTATAGTTTGAACCTGATGCAGACCACATACATTTAACATTGTTCGAAAAGGTTGGAAAGATAATTCTGATCTTAATGATCCTCCAGACTTTTCTGAATTATTTATGATCTCATTAAAGTCACCAAGCATCAATCTTGGCCAAGAAGAATACAAACCTGAAAGCTCTTTATTAACCATATCATTCCAAAAGTTCTTTCTCATTCCTCTCTCAGGAGGACCATATACATAAGAGAGGCAATAAGAAAAACCGCTTTCTACTATTCCTATATCTGTACTATACAGGGTTGGTCTACTCCAAAAAGAACAAGATACTGCATTATTCCAAAAGATAGAAAGACCACCCGAGGCTCCTACTGCAGGTATTATATAATGGTTATCAAAAGAGAGCTTTTTGCAAACACTATAAACAAACTGAAACTGGTTCTTCGTCTCTACAAGGAACAACATATCAGGACAATGTAGACAAACCATGTCCTGAAGATAATGAATTGTCAGAGTGTTACCTAAGCCCTGACAGTTCCAGTGGATGTACTTCATTCTTTACTGGGTGGCTTCTGGAAAACCACTGGACCGGGATCAATTTGATCAGCTTGAAAGCGAATCTTGGCTATTGGCTTCTCAGCAGTTGGTTCAACCTCATTTGATTTCCTCTTGTTAGTACGATGAAACTGAGCCTGATTAGGAGCCTCCATTACATGACTTGGCCCTGGCTTTGATTTAGTTTTGTCCTGCATCATCATATCTTTTGGACCAAAACCCATGTAATCATCTTCTGTGAGAGGAGTATCTCGAATAAGAGGATCTGGATTACAAGTTTGGATTTGAATCTCAGAACTAACTATTTCAAAACACTCATTCATTTCATGAAGTAGTGAGCCGCACCGATGACAAAACTTGCGCAATTTCTCATATTCCAGACGAAGCAGAGTAGGTTCATCATCATCGTCAAGATGAACATAACGCGCGAACATAAGCTTATCCTGAATATGAAATTTGATCTTAAACTTTACCACTGTTGGGGCAGTAACTGTTGGTTCTTTGATCGCTATCTCTTCAACCTTTCCCAATTCAAGCTGTTCTGCTATGTGCTTGACCGCAATTTCATGGCGAACTCTGTAGGAAGATTTAGGAGATGAACCCAGAAGTAAATAAATGATAAGAAGGACGGATCATTATGATTAATCCATTTGTCTACCACCACCATCCAGTCCTTAAAACTCCACGGACCGCCCTCAAGAACTGACCTAAGATGATGATCCTCCTTAAAGAAAAATTGCACCGCACCATCATCCAAGACTTGAGCCGATACCTTTCCTTTAAGTCTCCAGGCTTCCGAGAGGGTCGCCTACATCCATTTCGGCAATTGTTTACGCGGATTGAGACCTCTGATTATTAAACTTAACTGACGATTTCGCTCAACCTGATCATGAACTTGAGAAGAAAGATGAATTGGTTTCTTCTCTGAGCCCAGATTCAAGCCTTGCAACGATTTCCAAACCTCTTTCTCCATGATCAAACCGAAATCAATGGTAGAGACTCCGAAAACGCGCCGGAAATAACTCGTACAAAGACGAAAGGAAAACCCTAAAATGACCTTGATGCTTGCTTGCTTGCGAGAGAGAAATTTTTTTGGTCCAACTGGATAATTCTGTTTTGTAAGATATTTTAAACACTTATAAAAACAGGATGTGGTATTTATGGTGAATGAATTTTTACGTACATTCAAATTTGATAGCAAGTTGAATGAGACTAACATATGTCTCATCCGAAAATGGAGAGACCTACACGCATGACGAAATTTCGTCCAATCGCTTATACAATGTGGAATATAAATAATATTAGAGGTGTTGTGCCAATGGTTAAAAAGGATATTATCAAGATTTATAGAAGAAATGTTTCATGGACTAAGAACTAATAATTGTTGTAAGAGATATATAAGAGGAAGAGAGACGAGAGAGGGAATTTGATATGTGTGGTTTTTGAAAACTTTAAACCGTCTTTTATGTTCATATTCATTAGTTTATGATGCATTTAGGTCCGATTATGTTGTATTTGCATGCGTATCTCGTTTTCAGGTACGAAGATGAACCAGATTCAAAACACGAGTCATTCATGAACTTTGGAGCGTAATAGGAGCATTTCGGCAATAGTGTACCGGTGTGCTCATACCGGTACCGATCGCATATGACCGCTATCGGAGGTGCATGATGTGTATCGACCAATATACCGACTATCTGTGACCGGTGGGGGCGCGACAAAACCAAAGAAACCAGGGCATTTATCTTTATTTTGCTATGATGTATTTAAGGGGAAAACCCTAATCTTTGGAGAGAATGGAAGACAATGGAGATTTTAATTTTTGAACAAACTTTTTAGTAGTTTTCTCTCTAAGAGTTTTAGCTTTCTTTAATCTTTTGTTCTTGAGATTACTTGGTTATGAATTGATTTCTTGTTTTCAACCTAAGTTTTATTGCAATTTCTCCATCTATCTTTCTTATTTCCTTTTTTTATATCATGTTTGGGCATAGGTTCATCATGAGATCTTGTGTTCTAAACATGATTTGTGAGTAGTCATTTCCTAAGTGAGTGAGTTATTTAGATTAAGGTGATTAAATGATTGATTATGATGCTTAGGGTTTATATTGTTCATTGTCTTCACTTGTTTAATGTGTTTAATGCTAAAATAGGATTGATCACCTTGTTCTAGATCTTAGGTAGTTTATTACCCGAGAGGTGTTCGATGAATTGCCCGAATGAGTTTAACTTGTGCTAAGTGAAACATTTCCAAGAGATTGTGTTAGGATTACTTAGTATTTGCATATACTAGATCTTTAATGCTTTCTAATTATGTAACTGGCCAAGAGATTGTGTGAATGCATGATTAGGATATGAGTTTCTACCACGAGAGTGGATTAACCTAAATTAGATAGTTCTTAGACTAATGATTAACATTATATGATAGAATTGAGCATCATAAACCTGAGTTTGATCACCCTAGTCAATTACCTTTACCTATTCGCTTAGTTTCTCATCGTTTTAGATTTAAATCGCTTTCGTTGACTTTTTATGTTTTTGTTGACTTTTGCTATGACTTCATTTACTTTGTTTTTTGCTTTCGTATATGCTTAATAGAAATGTTATTAACAGACAAATTCCTAATCAGCTTAGTCTAGATGAATTCTCTATAGTCCTAGTACGTGATTCACTCCCGAATTGGTTCGATAATCCCCACCTATACTACAATTGATTGATTCAGAGCCCAAAAACTCTTTATCAATTAGGCGTCGTTGCCGATTCAGGATTTTGATTTGTTATTAGGATTTTGATTTCGTTTAGGACTAAGTCTTTATATTCTCCCTTTGTTAATCTCTGTTTTCTATTTTGACTTTTCAGGTGCATTGAACTGGCGATATTCAAGCCCTCGAAAGACAACATGACAGAGTTTGCATTATTCACCTTCATCCAAGACACTGCTGACTTTGGGAGACACCAAGGTTATCCATAGAGGTTTCACAACCACCTACCCAATCCAATGTGCCACCCTAGTGCCAAAGATGACCATATTAATGAAATGTTGACGAAAATCTTGGATGGTCAAACCAGGAATGCAATTGAGTTCAATGTGTTTAAGAATGGGCTCC
The DNA here is from genome assembly GCA_900406285.1 of Biscutella auriculata. NCBI lineage: Eukaryota > Viridiplantae > Streptophyta > Magnoliopsida > Brassicales > Brassicaceae > Biscutella > Biscutella auriculata. The sequence goes on along the minus strand of OVAO01000672.1, from coordinate 10,805 downwards.
ATGCGGAGATTGACAACGTGTATACCAAGTTTGAAATTCTAGATTCCCATATGAAGGATGTGGACAACCAAGTAGTTGAACTAGCCTCTGAGTTGACGGTTCTCACTACCAAAGAGGCCCATCTAGAATCCACTTCCGCCACTATAGAATATATCAATTACATCTCTATTTGTGTTCTCGTCAAGGAAAACGAGAAGTTAGACAGGGGGTGAGCATTCAAATAGATGAATGCCTAAAGAAAGGAAAAGTTGCTAGGATGGAGAAAGATACTCCTCCAAACACTTCAACCTATGAACCACCACCCTATGTGCTTAAACTTCCATATCCTAGTCGCCACAAGGAGACACTCATGAAAGAGTATAAATTTTGTTTTGATGAACGAATTAAGGAACTCGAAGAAGTGAATACACCCTCTGAGAAACTCAACATCACCCCTCTTATCAAAAATGAGTTAATCAAACAGTGCGATCTAGGGCGTTTCACTATACCTTGCATCCTAAGATCTTATACTTTCAAAAACTGCTTATGTGATCTAGCTACTAGTGTAAGCATCATGCCACACACAATTATCAAGAAATTTGGCTTTGATCCTTTTGAACCTTGCATGCCTTCTCTGGTGCTAGTCGATAATTCCGTGCGTAAGCCAATAAGAATGCTGAAAGACCTCCCTGTGATAATAGGGGATGAAGTGGTTCCAACTGACTTTGTGGTGTTGGAAATGAAAAACCAACCTAAGGACCCACCCATTTTTGGAAGATCATTCCTAGCAACCGTCAAGGCAACGATCAATGTTGAAGAAGGGATCATCAAGTTGAATCTAGGTAGTGGTCGTGTTCGAAGTTATTTCAACAATAAGTTGAAGAAGAGAGACGCCAATAATGGCTATGCCATGTCTGCAAATTTCATTGATGAGCCTCCCGAGGAGAATTTTAAGGAGGCAGCTAAAGGAGAGGTTACTCGAGCGGTTCTACCGGTGCAACAAAGCGAGGATGAAACTGTTGGAACCAAGATTGAGAAAAGACTAACAAGGGTAATATTAATCTTGAGGAAGAGTGGATCGAGCTCAGGGGAGCAATGATGAAAATAATTGGGAACCTTAAGGCTTAGAATGCTTCAAACCTCAAGATCATTGAGGAGATTCAAGAGAGGTTCCCCATGTTTGAGAAAGACTACAAACCGCATTAATCAATGAGCGAAAAAGTCAAGCTAAGCGACGTAAAACAAGCTCACTTGGTAAAAACAAGCTCACTTGGTAAAAACAAGCTCACTTGGTAAAAACAAGCTCACTTGGGAAGAAGTCCCATGCATATCCTTGTATATATTAGCTTATTTTTATTCGTTTTATGCTCTTTATTTTCAACTTGGTCTATTTTTTGATGGCTGCAATCCATTTAGTGTGTTTACCTTGCTTAAGTTTCAGATAATTTCAAGTACAAGGGGTGATATCGGGGTACCAATGTCGATAGGGGTCCTCTGTATGATGGTACCGGTCATAATATATGGGTGTTTACGTCGATACAAGCCCATGTCCAAAAACTACAGACATATAACGATCACAAGTCACCGATACCACTTCCCCGATACTAGTAAGTGCGCGGGACGGAACAACAATACAGGGGTATGTACCGTGTCCTCACACCGGTACGAGGTACAAGAATTCATTTTCCAAGGGTTTACGGGAGTTTCTCCTTTTTCTTCAAACCCCTTTTCACGAGTTTCTTCTTCCCAAAACCCCCATTTTCGAATTTCCTCATCGATATTGGCTCGCCATTGATTCTTCTTGCAAAAATTGTCTCTCTTCACTTCCTAGTTAGATTTATAGTGATTTCCACTCATTCAACTAAGGTAAAACTCTAAAATTCCCTAATTTTGAGTTCATTACTCACCCTAGGTGAAAATGGGAAATTTTACATGAATGTAGCTTGATTAGTGTCTCATGTGCTTAAAAATTCAATGGGTGTTTGTTGTTCCATGGTTGAATTGACCTTATTTGCTCGATTTGTGAAAAAATTGGAATTTTGGGAACTTTGGAATTGAAATTAAGAAATTATGTTTAATATATTACCTCTAGGATTGTGATTGCAAGCAATTGAACTTATCAATTAGTACTGGCATGGAATTTTCGACCGAATTTAGCAAAATTATTTTTGAAAATCTTGTTAGTCTATTTTATGGATTTTAACCTAATTGATGGAGTATTGATTTTATAGGTAAGTAAAAATGCTTGAATCGAAACCTTTGTGTGCTTAATTGGTGTGTCATTGTTGCTATGATCTTAATTTGGATTAATTGGACTTTAATTGAATGATCATAGATGTTGGATTTGAATTTCCATCCGAAATGAACAAACTTTGTTTGATTCTTTATTTTGTAGGATTAGATATCGTTCAGATAAAGGATACATCACGCACAGATAAAGGAAAGGGCACTGATCATGGAAGCTCCAAAGCGAGAAAAGTCCATAGAGAGGATACAATTTGGAGTGCAGTAGAAATTTCGGGATCAGACCCAACTAGGGCATTCAGAAGGTTGAGCAAGAATAAGACAACCTCCAGGGTTATTATTTGGGATAATGAAGAATCCTCAATGTATGCAAGGACATATAATGCTAGAGCCAAGAGGAGAGCAAAGGAATAGAAATGGCTTGGAAGGCCACCCGTGCCACAGCTGGTTACACTCCTCATGCAGAGAGACTTCGTCAGATCACTGTTTCCTGATCCTGACACAATGAAGCATCTGGGTATTTGAAGATGTGAAGATGTTGCTGGAAGCGATGGGAATAGCAGAGATTATGACATGGCATCACAAGGCATACCAGGAGGCCACTGGTTGGTTTCTTATGACTTTTGAGGTTTATATTACTCTAGGAGGTAGCTTGGATGAGGATGGGAGAGGATCCATTACATTTAAGGACAGTCGCGGGAAGGTATACACAAAGTCTTTTGCTCATATCTCAGATTTATGGGTTCTCCCTTGAGGGAGCAGTAGACTTTGAGCAGGTGGATGGGGAAAGCAAGTTTATTTGGACTCATCTCAAGGTTGGCAGGTTTTCTGCGGCGAGGATGAAGGGGTCCACCATTCACCACCCGACTGTTAGAAATGTTCAGAAGATTCTATCCCACTCTTTCTATGCTAAAAAGGAGACCGGTGCCATTGTTTCTGATGAGATGAGATTCATGCGATTGGAGTCGGACCACTAATGCGTGAGTACCTGAGTTGATATGACATGTTTTCCAGGCTTGAGGAGAACAAACCAAGCCAGTGCATATTTTCACTAGCTAACTGTTGGCAGCTCAGGAGTGGGGTTGGACCACAACAGATAAAATGCCCTAATTCATCATAGGGGGTTGGATCATCCTAATCCTTAAGCTAGCTAAGTTCAAGCTAGGCAAGGATTCAGTTGGGCCGAGATTTATAGATTTGATGTACCAGAATAAGGCATCATATTTGATTGGTCAGGTAGGGGATTGATTTGCCTACACTTTTCAGAGGGAGTATGATGATTAGCCGTCCATTCTTTTGCCTAGCCCATAGCTTGCCGACCTCAATGTTCCTATGAACATAATATTTACTCAACTCAGGTCTGCATTATATGACTCTCGCGTGCCTTATCCTCTTGAGCCCTTTCATGTTGGAGCAGCTGATCCTATTCCCGTTCCCCCTGAGGAGCCTCTCAGTGTTATCTATGGGAGTGATCGGTATTATGCAGGTCCATTGTAGGACGTGATCTTGGATAACCGCATGATGGGTTGCTGGATCCATTTTCAGGATAGAGTTATACAGTATATAGTACATGATGCAAAGTAAGCGAAAAGTAAAGCGAAGAAAAATTTCAGTGAGATGGAAGCGAATATAAAAAGGTTGACATCGTTGGTTATGAGGAGTTCTGGTTCTACGGGATGTGCTTGAGAAGTATCTGCCAGTGGTACTGTTGAGCCTATAGTCTATACTAGACATTCTACCAGTGCAGTAGAGACTCCCCGTGAGACCGCTGACCTTCCACCGAGACCCTCCACGCATGAGAGGCGCCAGAGGAGACCTTTACTTCACCACCACCCTATGACTCGGATAACAAGTTTTCCATCTCCGACTCAGACGAGGAGTATGACCCGTCAGTCATATATTTTTGAGGTCTGTTCTTCGCCCTTTGTACAATTGCATTTTATTTTCTTGATTTCTCTTATTTTCGGTTTCCCCCTCCGGGCTTAGATTCACACATAGATTGTGTGATTTAAGTGTGGGGGAGTAACCACCTTTTGCAGATGATGGTTTGACTTGTTTTTTTTTAAATTTTGATTGAGTCTCATATTCATTGGACATACTTATGTTTTTCAGAAAAAACCAAAATAATCGAAAAATTGAAAAAACCAACAAGATTTTGCATTCTTTTCGAACTGAGTCTAGATCATTTGCATAGGGAATCAATGAGGATTATGGGTAAAAGAAAAGAAAAAGAGATACCCAAGAAGATTTGGGAGCGGTGACCATTATCTAGAAAAGAAAAGAAAAAGAGCCAAAGTGCCAAGGTTTGAAGCAATAAAGTAAAGAGAGGGAAAGGAACCTGAAACCACTTGAATCCTAAAGATTCTGAAAGAGTTGAAGAGTAGGAAATAGGTTGAATTGTTATAGTCTAGATTAGTTCCTTCTATAATCGGTAACATAGAGCTTTGTGATGATGGTCCAGTTTCATTAGTGTTTAGACGCTTGGCTGTTGGATTCTGCTAGTAGCGGGTCACTCTTTCATATTTTGTTGAGTTTGCTTGCTTGGTTTGCCTCACTTTTAACACGTTGATCTGATTCCCAAATTGTTTTCAAACATCTTTTTCACTTATCTTTTGCCTAGCTTGAGGACAAGAAAAACTTTAAGTTTGGGGGAGGTGATATGTGTGGTTTTTTAACGTTTTATGCGGTCTTGTATGTTCATATTCTTTAGTTTAGGATGCATTTAATTCCGATTAGGTTGCATTTGCATGCATATCTCGTTTTCAGGTGCGAAGTTGAACCAGATTCAAAAGATGGGTCATTCATGGACTTTGGAGCATAAAAGGAGCATTTCGACAGCAATGTACCAGTGTAGGTACCAGTGTGCCCATACCGGTACCTGTGATGATATGTAACGGTCGAGAGGATCGATCGTGCATGATCGATCGCGTTTAAAAGCATGGTATTAGGCATAGTATCGTTCGCATATGACCGGTACATAACATCTATCGGAGATGCATGATGTGTACCGACCACCATACCGACCGCTTGTGACCGGTACGAGCGTGAAAAAACCAAAGAAAAGAAGACATTTCTATTTATTTTGCTAAGATGTATTTAAGGGTAAACCCCTAATCTTTGGAGAGAATGGAATACAATCGAGATTTTAAGTTTTGAACCAACATTTTAGTAGTTTTCTCTCAAAGAGTTTTAGCTTTCTTGAATCTTTTGTTCTTGAGATTACTTGGTTATGAATTGATTTCTTGTTTTCAATCTAAGTTTTATTGCAATTTCGCCATCTATCTTTCTTATTTCCTTGTTTTATATCATGTTTGGGCATATATTCATCATGGGATCTTGTGTTCTTAACATGATTTGTGAGTAGTCATTTTCTAAGTTAATGGGTTAGGTAGATTAAGGTGATCCAATGATTGATTATGATGATTAGGGTTTATGTTGTTCATTGTCTTCACTTGTTTAATGTGGTTAATGCTAGAATATGATTCATCACCTTGTTTTATATCTTAGGTAGTTTATTACCCAAGAGGTGTTCGATGAATTGCATGAATGAGTTAAACATGTACTAAGTGAAGCTTTTCCAAGAGATTGTGTTAGGATTGCTTAGTAATTTCATAAACTAGATATTTAATGCTTTCTAATTATGTAATTGGCCAATAGATTGTGTGAATGCATGATTAGGATAGGGGTTTCTACCACGACAGTGGATTAACCTAAATTAGATAGTTCTTTGACTAAGGATTAACATTATATAATATAATTGAGCACCATAAACCTGAGTTTGATATTTCCGAGTCAATTACCTTTACCCATTCGCTTAGTTTCTCATCGTTTTAGATCTTAATCGCTTTCGTTGACTTTCGCTTTGACTTTCATTTACTTTGTGTTTTTATTTCGTTTATGCTTAATAGGATTTTAAGTGACAAAAAAAATTCGTAATTAGCTTAGACTAGATGAATTCTCTATAGTCCTACTATGTGATTCACTCCCGAATATGTTCGATAATCCCCACCTATACTACAATTGATTGATTCAGAGCCCAAAACCTCTTTATCAGAGCCATGGAGGGGGTGAGAAGCAACAGAGGGAGGGAAGAGGGAGGGAAACCTATGATAGGAGTCTTAGTAAAAATCCTAATCATGAAAATCCAATGGGATAAAACCTGATTAAGAAAAAGGGCACACCCATCACATATGCCCTCTGTTGCCAACATTATCTGGTGACGAACCAGAGCTGGAGAACTCTATCTTTTCGGCTTGGGCCCAAGGATAGAGTCTTGTACCTGATAGTGGTGGAGATCTTCATGGCAAGTTGAGTAGGAGGAGTGGGAGGGCCGCCATGAAGGCTGGAATTCCGCTCTTGCCAGATGAAATAAATGGCGGCCTAGAAAGAGATGCAGGCGAGGTAGGTCTCATTAAAAGTAGGGAAACCTGTAGAGAAAAGATGGGGAATACCTGACCAGCCCATGAAGTAGCGATGTCTAAGTAGATTCCTGGCAAGTCGGGACCAAACCTGCACAGAGTAAGCACAATTAAAGAACAAATGATCACAAGTTTCATCACAAGGAAAACTGAAGGTGCAGAGATAAGAAACAACGATGGACCAAGCCGATGTGCGAATAACAGTAACAAGTCTATTTTGAGCCGCCAACCAAGAGATGAAGGCATGTTTAGAGATGGCTCCAGAACACCAGATGGTCGGGTGCCAGCTCACAATAGTTCTTGGGGCGCGAATAGAGGACCAAGTGTGCTTGAAACTGAAATGAGAATCGAAGTGATGAGCTTACTGCTAGAGGAGAACATCAGAGGAGGGGCGAGCTGAAGCTGAGAGAGAGATAAGGGCGTCCTCGATCTGACAATGAACCGGGGAATACTAAGAAGAATGAACTAAGAAAGGCTGAGGATGAGAAAGATTACAAAGCTAGGTTATGTCCACTTTTGAACTACCAAAATCAGTACTCTTAAAACTTACAAGTGGAATTGTAGAATTATGGTGGAGTCTGGAAATAGGAAAGGTCTCCATAGGTAAAGCTAGGATAATTATGTGAGGACGATTTAGGTTTTCGAGTTAAAGGATTTTAACATTATATTATTAGCCAAGCAATTGTAGAGGTTGATAGAGTATCTTGACTCACTTTTTGCAAAGAGTGTTTAAAGGTAAGTACTTCAAAAGATTTAGACATTTGGAACATAATACTATTTACTCGACATCCTTTTGATGGCTGAGTATAATGTCATCAAGAGTTTTGGTTGACACATGACTAATCAACAAAGTAGGACTAGGACCACAATAGAATTCTCTCGAAGAGAGAGGTGAATTGTGATGCACTTTGTATGGTGTGTGGAAATAAAGAGGAGTCAACAAATCATGTGTTGTTTCAGTGCACAACTATGATCCCTATCAAATATACCATCACCTATACTTTTTATCAAAAAGTTTGTTATTTTACAACATTGACTACTTGACGTCGATGAGTCCAAAGAGCTTAGAACGAGGTATCTCCTTTCCTTAGACCCTATAATATATTTGGAACGGTCGTAATAATAATTTTTACAAGAATATACAAAGAGATCCAAATGATACAATACATATTATAAAACTAGAGGGCAGCATTTGATTTGAAGCTCAGGAAAAAAACAAGAGCAAGAGCGAGTGTGAAACGAGGTTGGATTTGATGATTTTTCTTTATACCCATATTTTCAGACACAAAGACCTAAGCTTTTGCAAGAGATTTGGGAGACAAAACTTCAAGCTTTTTGGGGCGAGAAACCTTACAAGACCGCGTTCTCCGTTACATGCGGAAAAATAAAAGCGACATGTGTGATGAATTATCTGGTGACACCATGATGAATCTTGTGTTCTTCATGAACTATGTGGAGCTGCTGATGATGATAGAGAATCCAATGACAATTCCAACATTTAGGGAGTCTCTTAGTGACTTGGCAGAGGCAAGGAGTCACTTTGGTGATACATTGATCCACCCAGTATCAAGAATCCAAAGACAAGGCCATCATTTAGGGAGTCTCTTAATGACTTGGCGGAGGCAAAGAGTCTCTTAGGTGATATATTGATCCACCTAGTATAGAGGAGGCAAAATACTGTTGCAGATATGCTGGTAAAGAATGTCTGTTCTTTCACGCATGATCAAATTTACATACTACCATGATGTGTGGTTTTTATCGTATTAAGCCATCTTTTTTAGTCAACTTTTCTTAGATAGGATTGCATTTAGGTCCTTTAGGATTGCTTTTGTGCATATTTATGTTTCAGGTAATTGAACAGGATCTAAGCTAAAGATAGGATCAAAACGAACCAAAAGAAACCAACAATCAGCCACATCCAGCCTATGTATCGACCAAGCTAGGCCGATATAAGGAGAATAGCCGAGAGAGCCACATTGGGACTATGCTGCGGCCACACTTGGCCGATAGAAAGAAGAATCCACTGCCAGAGCCTACATTGGTCACATGCATCGGTGTAACCTGACCGATGCAGTTCAGGGGACGAAAAATCATGCTCTGGATCGGTCACATGCATTGGTTTGTGCTTGCTGATCCAATCCAAACCACAGTAAACCTCCAAAAATGAGTTGCCCATACTCATTTTGTTCAGTTTTCAGAATACTATATATATGTTTTAGACCTAAAACCTAAAGGACTTAATAACTTTTAAGTTCTCATAACTTTTTGGTACATTTTACTATTTTGTGCAAAGTTTGGATCTTAAAGTTTATATATTATTCCTTTTGTCTTTCTTTCTTCAACTTTTGATTTCTATCATACTTAAGCATAAATCCACCATGAGATTTTTTGTTTTAACCATAATGTGTGAGTAGTTTTCTTATAAGTAGATGGTTAGGTTATATTAGGTTGATTTGGGGATGGTTAGTGATGTTTAGGATTGATATTATCATTATCTTCTTCTATTAGATGTTCTTAATGTTAGATTATGGTTGACCATCTTTATCTAGATCTTAGGAGAGTTATTTACCCAAGAGGTTTGATAAGTTTCCAGATTTAATCTTTTATCTTGTCATTTGAGATATTTCTAAGAGATTGTGTTAGGGTCATTTGATGGTTGCATGGAATTGGTAGTAATGCTTCTTAATCATGTGTTTAGCCAAAAGATGTGTTGGATTGCATGTTAAGATAGAGATCTCTACCACGAGAGTGGATTAATCTATATGTAAAATTCTTATACCTAAGATTAGCTTATTTGTGAAATTGAGCATCATTAATTAGAACCAAGTCACCTGAAATTGTTTGCCTTGCCATTTGCTTAGCCTTTAATATTGTTCTATCATCATTTCATTTCAGTTTATCTTACTGCAATTGACATTATCTTGTTTATTATCTTATTGCTTTCTTAGGATTATTTTAGTGACAGTATAACAATCTTCTAGCTTAGAGTTATTAAATTCTCTATAAAATCAATTGAATTGGTTCATCCTACATTCAAATTTGACATTGTTTATCTGTCACTACATCATCCCATAGACTTTATCACATTCTTCTAGCCATTAGGAGAGTGTGTGCAAAGTCCAATTTTAGCCAATTTACAAATTGGCTATTATCAAATTGGCATTGTTGCCAGGTTTGGGATTCAAACTAGCTAATGATCTTTTGTATATTTTAGAGACTAATTTTTCTTTTGTTCAGGTTACTAACTCTCAGGCTTTGTTGTTTTTGTGTGTTTAGGTGTATGAACCTTTGTTCTCACGGACCAGAGCATCTTCTACCGATTTTGAGGGACATTCAAGCTTATGAACGCCAAAACACTTGGGCCTGAAGAGAAGCAGAACACTTACAACATTTTCAGCGTATAAACCTCGATATGGAAGAGGTACAGGACGAAGCAGCAACAACAAACAACGTTCAGCTTCCGCCGACTCAGACCATTTCAAACGTCTAAACCTCGAGGTGGAAAAGGTAAACGCTCGGATCCAGGGAGTTTAACGCTTTCTTGCACCTTAAAATCTATTAAATTTGATAATTGTCTATGTGATTAAGTGCCAGTTGATATACCCGGTTTTTATCGCTATTTTAACCCCGTTTTTTCCTCGGTTTTATATGTTTTCGGTCATTTTAGAGTCTTTTAGGATTGCATTTTGGTACATATTGCATTTCCAGGTGTTTTGGAAGACCGTGCAAGAATTGGGTATGGAAAGGACTGGAACCGGTCAACTCCGAGAGTCAACCAGAGCAGAATCGGGCAGGAGGAAGGAAGGATCGGGCAAGCACTGGCCGATACAGTAGGATCGGCCGATCCAGATCTAGAATCGGCCGATCCAGATCAGTACCGGGCTGGTCCTGGCCGATACACCAGAATCGGCCGATCCAGACCAGTATCGGCCGATCTGAACCGGGCAGGTCCTAGCCGATACTCTCATCTGATTATGCCAAAAATGGACGTTTTTGCCCATTGAAGCTTGCCTATAAATAGTCTTTTCATTTCTACATTTGTGACCAAGTAGAAACCAAGTAGAGAGAAGTATAAATAGTAGTTTTAGGACATTTTAGGCTCTAGGCAGTCTTAGTAGCCTCCTTCGGGAGAGTCGCTATAGTTTTCTTAGTTCGTATTCTAGA